>SKCR01001259.1:0-248434 GCA_019454045.1 Zanthoxylum bungeanum
TTCCTTGCTTCTTCCAAATTCACCGGGTTCGAAATATCGCTGAGTATCATAGTACCAAGGTTGAACACTTTTGTCAAATATACTTATGTGCAGAACTCAGGCAAGTTAACGAAATGAACATCTTTATTATCATTAAAAAGGTTCGAACAAATAGACAAAATCAATGTCTCTATTATAATGCTGGATCACAACTGACTAAGATCTGAGAGACAACATCTCCAAATTGCAACTTATTTTCCATTGCTTTCTATTTCCTTCGACCATCAATTTCTCAAGGTACATTGTTCTTCTTCCCATCTACACTTCTCCATTTTGCAACCTCCGTCTCAATCACTGTCTGAGAAGTTTTCCCGAAGAATCCTCCCTTTGCTTTATTTCATTTAACCTTGTTGCCCTACGGCCCCTCCCCGTGCAAGAAGTTTGGTATTGTGGGTTTGAAGGACACGGCTGTCGGGTAGGCCGGATTTGGTCAATGTACATGTGGTAGAGGTTTTCCTGTGTGTTCTGGGTTGTTCTTTTTATCCGGGTCCTGGTATTTTATGGTAGTCGATTAGGTTGGATCTCATGCCTAAGGTGGGAGCATTTGTCAGTTTTGTGCCTCTTTGCCCGGTGTATTGACAGTAAAGTTTCAGCTTCAGTTAGCGTGGTAATGGTTTGGAAAGTGGTTAGGTTTCAAGGGCCTTCGGAACCCTTTCCTTTTCCAGCTCTTCAAACCCTTTGACAACGTCGACCTAAATTGGAGATTGTCTTGTCCTGATATGGACGATCTCAGAGATAGAGGTGACCGGCGTAAACACACACGTATAACGCAAGCGTACGTATCGTTCAAGTAGTATAAAAAGTATCGATCCCACGAGGACTTAATACCTAAGTTATTAATTTAATGAGGTTAAATGATTACTAGTATCTAACAGTTTGTTTAATTTGATTTGAAATAGCGACGATTCTAAATTTAAAGACAAGTAAATGAAATTGTTTGAAGGTAGATTTTAAGAAAATTCAATATTAAAAACTATCTAGGGTTGTGATTTATTCCAATATTATTTAAAGATAAAGTGGTTATTTTATAGTTGGGTAAAATATTGATTTTATTAACCTGAAACACTAATTTATGTAAAAGCCTCTTCCGATGGTCAATTACAAATACCTAGTATAATCCAATTGAACCATATGTCTATGTCAACCAAATTACCTAGATTCATTAAGATTAATTCCAATTATGGCTACCCCCCCCCCCGACAGGTATATTCCTATCCTGTAAGGAAATCTATTAAAAGGGTTATCTATCCTTAAGGAAGATCGTGGGCTATTGAGTCTAAGGTCTTAAACTTAAAATCCCTATGTCTAGTTCATTTTAAGTTTACCTAATCAATTTAATTAATGGCCAGTTAATTAAAGAGCATTAAGATTAAGACTCAATAAATAATTCTTTTAATTACCCAATTTATAATCTAACCCTTATAACCCGTGATATTGAATTTCATCACAACCCTAGATACTAACTTAGTTATGACACATAACTAGGGCTTAAAACTTTTAAAAGAGTTATAATAAAATTGCATAAAGTGAATGCGGTAAAATAAATGCTGAAAGTGAAATAAAATAAAATTGCTAAGATAAAGGAATTACTTCTACTAATACTAATTAGATTTCTCCCATAATATAATATAAGCTTTGCAAAATATTATTAACCAGCCATATAGGCGGTATATTGATTTAATCAGTTAAAAACAACCAGCCATAAAGGCGGAATATGAAACAACCAGCCATAAAGGCGGAATCATTAATATAAACCAGCCATATAGGCGGAGTGAAAATAACCAGCCATAAAGGCGGAATATAATTTTATTACCCACCGACCAATCTGGCGGTATCCTGATTAAGTCAATTTAAAACTTGAATATATTATAATTATGGGAGAATAATCTAAGAAGTAAAAGTAAAAGAATTACCTTTTACCCTAACAAAGGGACGTTACCTCCTCATTATGAGTAGTATAAACTGTAAAATAAAGAAAGTAAATTATTATTACTATTAAAAAGTAATTACAAAACTTGAATTTAAAGAACTAGAGAGAGAAACTCTCAATTTAGAACTAAGAAGTGAGAGAGAATGGTACACTGAAAACTGAAATTTCGATTCTATATTTATAGGCTCGGATAAGGGTCCAGCGTCGCGACGCCCAAATTGCACTAGCGTCGCGACGCTGGGTACAGTAGACACGTGTCACGCGCTGGTTGGTCGGCTCAGAATCTTATCCGATGACGTGGCACTGTTCATGACGTCATTGCTTGCGTCACGATGACGTGTCAACTGTTCATGACGTCATTGCTTGCGTCACTCTGATGATGTGGAAGGCGACGTGGCGACACGTGGGCGTGGCGGCCGTCAGACGAATGAGAGGTTGACACGTGTCGCTTGTGATTGGCTGATGCTGACGTGGCATGTTGACTCGGTTGACTTGCTGACGTGGCGGCTGATGTGGACGATGATGTGGCGACACGTAGGATGACACGTGGGGCGGTGGCCGTCCAAGCAATGAGATTTCGACACGTGGCACGGCGCATTTTAGCATCTCCGTTGTGATGGTGACACGTGGCACGGCGCACGTTAGCAAAGTCAACTTTTCTCAGATTCTGATTTTGTGGACCCGGCGCATGTTAGCAGATTCGGCGCACGCTGGGCGTCGCGACGCTGAAGGTCTGGGCGGCGCGACGCTGAAATGACGATTTTGCCCTTTTTGTCCAGTTTTGTCCATTTTGCCCCAAACACCTCCAGAATGTCCTGAAACTTTATTTATCTACAAAATAACACAAATACATCAAACGTTCATAAAACTCAAGAAACTATACAAAATATTAAGTTAAATGAGTGGGAAATAGTGATAGAAATACCACTCATCACACCCCCCCCAACCTAACATTTTGCTAGTCCTCGAGCAAAATACAGAATAAAATAACATAATAAAATTTCACTAAGCCACTTTCGTAGGGATCACGATTGCATTTAGCGTATGCAACAAGCCTTTAAACCCCTAGGTGTCCCTAGTGGACGAGTTGTAGTCTCGTGAGGGTTTACAGCAATGATACCCACAAACATTTTACAAAAGTAAAAAGGTATTAAACTAATGCACACAAAAGCAAAAAGACAAGCGAAAAGAGAATAAAGATGTTAGTGACTAATCAGGTGAAATTTCTAATCCAAGTTACTAGATGTTTTGTTTCATTCTAAATTACTAATAAGTAAATTCTCCGATTATTTTTACCATTCTTCATATACACAGCCAACAAAATATTAAACAACTCATTTTTGCCCACAACAGTTATAAGTGCAGTTGATAAGAGAGTAATATTTTTGTCCTAAAGTTCTATCAGATTTCACACCTTTTTGTAGCAATGGAATAATTTTCTGATTTTTTCTTTGATTTTCTTATTTTTTCTATTTTTATTTATATACAATACCTTCCGTCTATGTAGCGAGCTTTGGGTCGGTGACTCCCAACCAGTTGGCTTTAGGGCATCAGGTGTTAAGACACCCCTAAGGACTTAATTACTCAGACTTCAGATATATATATATATATATTAATTTTCTATCATCTTTTTGATCCATGTAACGAGCTTTGGGCCAATGACTCCCAAACCAGTTGGTTTTAGGGCACTAGGTATTAAAATACCCTTACAGACTTAATAACTCGGATCTCAGATGTTTTTTTTTTTTTTTTATTCCATTACTATTTATAGATGCTTCCTCCAATTAAACTAGAGCACGGAATATTACAAACTTTTCAATTACAGCTCATGTCCGTATGTTACTATGTATGTTGATAATATCTGCTAACTAAGTATATGAAGATTCATTTTAGTCAGTTTTATGGAGAATTTACAGATTTAATAATTCAAAAGTGAATAAACAAAAATTAACTTGTTTTGAATTAGGTTTGAAATACGTCTCAGGAGTGGGAATTCCTTACACAGCTATTTCTTACCAATTTCATCTTTTTAGTCAACATAACAACAAAACATTTCTACTAGTCATAAAACTATAATTTACATGTGTTTTTAAAAGTTTAATCAAAGGCTCAGTTTATGGTGTGTGACTAACTGTCGAATGGACTTCCCGTTGTAGATTCCCCAGAGGGAAGGTGGAGCGAGGCTCACTTAAATACCCAAGCCCCTTAGGCTCTTATCGCTTGTTGTCAGGAATAAACAACGAGTCCTCCAAACTAGTCTGTCACAACATGCTACAAGTGAATGATTATCTAGGTGCCTCCACAGCTTTTCCTTATAAAAAGGTAGTGAGTGAAGGAAGACACCAAACCATCACCTAGCTTTAAATATGCCCTTTGTTTTTATTAATTTTTTAATTTTTTTGTATTTTCGAAAAATTTTGGACTAAAAATAAAACACAATACAAACAAGTACTATTAACTATACCTCACCCCCAAACCTAAATGAGACATTGTCCCCAATGTCTTAAAAAGTAGAAGAAGAGTTTAGAAGATAGTACCTGATTAGTTGAAATTCTACAGGAAATTAAAGGTTAAGATCCAGATTAATCCTACGCCTCTTACCACGATCATCCTCGGACCATTTTATCTTTGAAATGATAGGATCAACTTTCGGTTCATAGGCTATGAGTTGGTCTATTAGATCTGGAGCAGTTCTGGCAGTAAAGAGGAGTTCTTTCATAGGCTTTGACACGAACCCATTTCTCCGAGCATCATCAAGAAACACACAAAGAAATCGTAAAACCATCAACGTTGTACAGCCCAATTGGTTTCTGGTGTATGTTCAGGTTCGCCCAAGATAGTACTATAAAAATTTCCTCCAATGTACCCAAGCCACCTGGCAAAGCAATAAAAGCATCAGAACGGTTAATCATTTCTACCAGTCGTTCAGACATACCTGGCACAATTAGTTCTTCTCCGTTTGTTGGTTCAATAAGATTTGCCTCTGCCAAGGGTTTTGGGACGATTCCCAAAACATGACTGCCTCCTTCCTGTACAGCCTTTGAAACGATCCCCATAAGTCCGAGATTACCTCCGCCATATATTAGGTGCATATTCCTTGCTGCTAAGACTCGACCCAATTCCTGTGCTGCTTCTATGTATTGTGGTTTAGTACCAACAGTACTACCGCAAAACACACAAATGTTTTCAACTTGTCTTCTTGAAGTGGCTTCCATTTTTAATGTATTTCTTTTTCAAATCAGGATGCCTTCAAGAGTGCAATGACGGGCTGAATTTATAGTACCTGAAAAGGGTGAATAAAATAGCACAAGTATCTTCCAGAGGAAGATTAGTAGCGAAATAATATCGTGATTAGTCAAAAGGTCTGGATCCTGTCGGGAAAATAAAAGAAACAACAACACATCACAATTATTAGAAAAAAAAAGATATAATATGTACAAGAAAAGTAACGGCTTGATTGACGTCTATGCGTCAGGGACAAGCTTCCCATCCAATTTTCTTATAAATTGGCAAACAGGGTCTTTTTTAGTCAGATTCCCAAGACTAACTGTTTGTTTTTTTCGTTTTGAAATTGTGTATGTAATCTGCGAAATTCTATGTGAACATATCCACTGGGATGCGTCTCAAGAGTCGAAGATATATCATCTAAAGACTCCTTACTCAAGCCATCCCTAATGAATTTAATTTTGTCTTCGCGATTAACAGACACCATTCCTAAAGAATGACAACGAGTATTGCAATTCCATCGTGCACATTTGTAACAAACACCCATTTGTTTAGCTCTTCGTTTCTTTGCATAGGTGCTTCTTCCAAAACCAGGTAAATAAGAACTACAATTCTCAGAAAACTCACCTGCTAGACGGATACGTGCTTCGATTACCCAACAAATATCAGTAGGAATACCTTTGATCATTAGTAGTCTCATTCGTTCCAAGCGAGCTTTGTAAACTTTCATCAGAGATTTTTGAGGGAGAGAAGGAAATTGCTTGTGAAGACTTGCGAGAGCTTCTTCCATCTTGAAATGTCTTAAACTGCAAAAACTAAACACACAAAAGTAAACCAAATCACAATATATACAAAAATTGCATGGGTTGCCTCCCTGCGAGCGCTAAGTTTAAGAGTCGTCAGCTAGACTTGACTTCTCGAATGTTTATGCTGGATCTGAAAGTGTGACACTTTCTTTTTGTCGTTCCAACGGTTCTCCCCAGTAGTGCTTGACACGCTGACTGTTAACTTTGAATGTGTTGTTGGTTTTGGGATCCAGTAACTCAACAGCTCCATATGGTAAAACCTGAGTAATCACAAATGGTCCGGACCACCTAGATTTCAACTTTCCAGGAAAAAGTTTCAGCCTTGAGTTGTATAACAACACCTGCTGCCTTGGTTCCAACTGTCTGTGCACTATTTTTTGGTCATGCCATTTTTTGGTCTTTTCCTTGTATAATTTGGCATTGTCATAAGCCTGTAGGCGAAATTCCTCCAATTCGTTGAGTTGGTGAAGTCTTTTCTCTCCTGCAGCTTGTGAGTCAAGATTCAACTTCTTCAGTGCCCAGTACGCCTTGTGTTCAAGCTCAACTGGCAGATGGCATGCTTTCCCAAACACCAATCGATATGGGGACATACCAATGGGTGTCTTGTAAGCTGTTCTGTAGGCCCATAATGCATCATCTAGTTTTGTTGACCAGTCCCTCCTTGTCGATCCAACGGTTCTTTCTAGGATTCTTTTGATCTCCCTGTTTGAAACCTCAACCTGTCCATTTGACTGTGGATGGTAAGCTGTGGCAATTTTGTGAGTAACTCCGTATTTGGATAGGAGTGCATCGAAATATTTGTTGCAGAAATGTGAGCCACCATCGCTGATAATTGCCCGAGGGGTTCCAAATCTAGTGAAAATGTTCTTTTTCAGGAATTTGATCACCACTTTTGAATCATTGGATGGCAATGCAATTGCTTCGACCCATTTGGAAACATAGTCTACAGCAACCAGGATGTACAAGTTTCCAAATGATGGAACAAAGGGTCCCATGAAATCAATACCCCATACATCGAATATCTCCACTTCCAGAATGTTTTGCAACGGTCCTTCATTTCTCCTGGAAATATTCCCCGTTCTCTGGCACCTGTCACATTGAAAAGCAAAAAGATAAGCATCTTTAAAGAGTGTGGGCCAGAACAAACCTGATTGTAGGACTTTAGCTGCAGTTTTGTTTCCGCTGAAGTGTCCGCCATATGGTGATGAATGACAGTGTTGCAAAACACTGTTGACTTCCTTATGTGGAACACACCGTCTCAATAATTGATCAGCACACCGTTTGAACAGGTACGGCTCATCCCAGACATAGTGCTTGACTTCTTTGAAGAACTTTTTCCGTTGCTGAGTTGTCCATTCCAACGGCCATTTACCTGACACAATGTAATTGACATAGTCAGCATACCAAGGGACTTCCTGTTGATTTATGGAAAATAGTTGTTCATCTGGAAAAGTTTCTTTGATTGATGGATCTTTATCAGCTGTTTCTCCATTCTCGAGCCTTGATAGATGATCTGCCACCTGATTCTCTGTTCCTTTCCTGTCTCTGATCTCCACGTCGAATTCTTGCAAAAGAAGAATCCAACGAATCAATCTGGGTTTGGCATCTTTCTTTGTGATAAGATATTTGATTGCTGAATGATCTGTGTAGACCACCACTTTGGGACCCAACAGATAAGAACGAAATTTGTCAAAAGCGTACACAACTGCAAGCAATTCCTTTTCAGTGGTTGTGTAGTTGAGTTGAGCTTCATTCAGAGTTCTACTGGAGTAGTAAATGGTGTGGAAAATCTTTGCTTTGCGTTGTCCCAAAACTGCACCTACAGCAAAATCACTAGCATCACACATTACCTCGAATGGAAGGGTCCAATCTGGTGCTACAATGATGGGAGCAGAAATCAGTTTCCTTTTTTAAGATCTCGAAAGCTTCCTGGCATTCTTTGGTGAAGTTAAAAGGCACATCCTTTTCCAAAAGATTGCAAAGAGGTTTAGCAATTTTGGAAAAGTCTTTGATAAATCTCCTGTAAAAACCTGCATGTCCAAGAAAACTTCGAATCCCTTTTACAGATGTTGGTGGAGGTAGTTTTCAATTGTCTCGATCTTTGCTTTGTCTACCTCAATCCCTTTTTGTGAGATCCGGTGTCCAAGAACAATGCCTTCTTGCACCCATGAAGTGGCATTTCTCCCAGTTGAGTACCAGGTTTGTATCTTCGCACCTTTGTAATACCTGTTTCAAATTTTGCAAACAATGGTCAAAAGAATCTCCAAACACAGAAAAATCATCCATAAAAACCTCCATACTCTGCTCCAGCATGTCTGAGAAGATAGCCATCATGCAACGCTGAAAAGTGGCGGGGGCATTACATAATCCAAATGGCATCCTGCGGAAAGCAAAAGTACCATAGGGACATGTAAATGTAGTTTTCTCCTGATCTTCTGGTGCGATGGCAATCTGATTGTACCCTGAATATCCATCAAGAAAGCAATAGAACTCATGTCCTGCCAGCCTGTCTAACATCTGGTCAATAAATGGTAGCGGAAAATGGTCCTTCCTCGTGGCTTTGTTAAGTTTCCTATAGTCCATACATACTCTCCAACCAGTCACTGTTCTTGTTGGGATCAACTCGTTCTTTTCATTGGTGACCACAGTAATTCCTCCTTTCTTTGGTACACACTGCATAGGACTTACCCAAGTGCTATCTGAGATGGGGTAAATGATACCAGCATCCAACCATTTGATGATTTCTTTCTTCACAACTTCCTTCATGATTGGATTGAGTCTCCGTTGATGCTCCACTGTGGGTTTGTACTCATCGTTCATCAGGATCTTGTGCATGCAAAATGATGGACTAATGCCTCGAATGTCTGCTATAGTCCAGCCAATGGCTCTTTTGTGTTCTCGTAACACTTTCAGCAATTTTTCTTCCTGCTCCAATGTTAGTGAAGAAGAAATAATAACAGGTAATTCAGAAGAGTTACCAAGAAATGCATACCTGAGATGGCTCGGAAGTAACTTTAGTTCCAGCTGTGGTGGTTCTTCAATCGAAGGCTTGATCCGATCTTTCTTTGGCAGTTCCAAGCTTTCAATTGGTGGTTATTACTTTGAAACGAATGGTTTGTCGAGGTAGTTGATACATTCTAGGATTTCAGCATCTAGCTCGCTGTCAATCATATTGGTGATACAAGCCTCAAGTGTATCAGTGGGATTTGGCTGAGTATCCTGAATGATACTATCAATAACATCAACTCTGAAGCATTCTTCTTCTTCCTTTTCATCGCTCGGAAATTTCATAGCTTTGAAAACATTAAAGGTCACTTCTTGGTCCTGCACTTTCATGGTTAGTTCTCCTTTTTGCACATCAATCACAGTTTTACCTGTAGCCAAAAATGGTCTCCCAAGAATGATGGGTACTTCTTTGTCTTCTTCCATGTCAAGGATGATGAAGTCTGCTGGAAGGATGAGTTTGTCAACTTTGACCAGCACATTTTCAACAACTCCTCTTGGAAATGCTAGTGTTCGATCAGCAAGTTGCAAAGATACCGAGGTAGGCATTGCTTCTCCAATTTGTAGTTTCCTGTAAATAGAAAAAGGCATTAAATTAACACTGGCACCTAAATCACATAAAGCCTTACCGATGTATTGTTCTCCAATTGAGCATGGAACTGTGAAACTGCCAGGATCTTTCAATTTTGGGGGAAGCTTCCTCTGAATGATGGCGCTGCATTCTTCTGTTAAAGCTACTGTCTCGTAATCTCCCAATCTCCGTTTTCGTGAAAGAATATCTTTCATGAATTTTACATAGCTGGGCATTTGTTCCAAGGCTTCTGCAAATGGGATGTTGATGTGCAGCTTTTTGAAAATCTCCAAGAAACGAGCAAACTGTTTGTCCAGTTTGTTTTTCTGAAGACGCTGAGGAAAAGGTGGTGGTGGAGTGATCTGTTCTTTTTCTTTTTCCTTTGCTTCTTTTTCCTCCATCTGTTGTTTAGCTTCTTTTGGAACTTCTTCAGCAGCTGTTTTGACTCCAACATCTTTGTTGATCTCAGTACCACTCTTTAATGTAATTGCTTGACATTGCTCCTTTCCTCGGTTCCGTGGATTTGGTTCTGTATTGCTAGGAAGATTACCTGGTGGTCTGTAACTCTGAGCATTGGCCAGTTGGCCGATTTGATTCTCCAGTGCTTTGATGGAAGCTGATTGGCTCTGAATCATAGCTTCATATCTTTTTAATTGAGCAAGCATCTCTGCCATCACTGGTTCATTTGTCTGCTCCTGGCCTTTATTCTGTTGCTGGAATCCAGGTGGTGGATAGTTCCGCTGTTGCCTGAATTGTTGCTCCATGAAAGATTAGATGATTCCTCCACCCTGGGTTGTAGGTGTTGGAATATGGATTGTTCCCCTGCCTGTTGAAATTGTTGACATAATTCACCGTTTCTTCAAGTTGATTTGATTCTGGTGCTCCTCCATATGGTGAACTTGTGGATCCAGTGGTAAGAGTCTCCATGAATTTGCATATCTGATCCAGCTTGGTGTTGACTGCTGTATTAGCTCCAACCTCATATATTCCTGCAATTCTTTGAATCAAACTTCTTTCAGTTGGCCACAAAGAGTTGTTGTTGGCCATTTCTTCAATTAGTTCCCAGGCTTGATCTTCTCCTTTTGCCATTAAAGCTCCTCCAGCAGCAGCATCAATTGTGGTTCTCATTATTCCAGAAAGCCCATTGTAAAATGTTTGGACTTGAAGCCATTTTGGAATTTCATGGTGTGGACATTTCCGGAGTAAGTCTTTGTACCTTTCCCAAGCTTCGTAGAGGATTCTGAGTCTTGTTGCACAAAGGATGTGATGTCATTTCTCAGCTTTCCGGTTCTGGCTGGTGGAAAATACTTTGCAAGAAATTTGGTGGCTAAAGTGTTCCATGTTGTGATAGAACCTGCTGGTAATGAATGTAGCCAGGCTTTAGCTCTGTCCTTCAAGGAGTATGGGAAGACACGCAGTCGCATTGCTTCTTCAGCTTCTCGGTTGTAATTGAAAGTACCGCAAACTTCCAGGAAGTTGCTGATGTGGGCATTAGGATCTTCAGTTGCATTTCCTCCAAACTGAACTGATTGTTGTATCATCTGAATGCAAGTTTTGATGTCACCTGCATTTGCTGGTAATGGAGGAAGTACAATGCATGAATGAGTCTGTCAACCACCGGAATGGTTCTGTCTCGAATGGGAATTGGTGGTGCAATCTCCAAAGGTTCAGGTTCCATGTTGACTAAAGCTTCTTGGGCTTCTCGCCTTTCCCTTCTCAACTGTCTGATGGTTCTTTCAATTTCTGGGTCAGCGGTCGTAGTTCAAAGCTTCGGGTTCGTCTCATGAAGTGTTATGAGAACCTGAATACAAGAAAACAAAAACAATAAGTAAAAAGAAATTAGATACAAGTAAAAGTATCTAACCCCTAAACTAATAATAAAAGATAAATAAGTCCCCGGCAACGGCGCCAAAAACTTGACCGGCGTAAACACACACGTATAACGCAAGCGTACGTATCGTTCAAGTAGTATAAAAAGTATCGATCCCACGAGGACTTAATACCTAAGTTATTAATTTAATGAGGTTAAATGATTACTAGTATCTAACAGTTTGTTTAATTTGATTTGAAATAGCGACGATTCTAAATTTAAAGACAAGTAAATGAAATTGTTTGAAGGTAGATTTTAAGAAAATTCAATATTAAAAACTATCTAGGGTTGTGATTTATTCCAATATTATTTAAAGAAAAAGTGGTTATTTTATAGTTGGGTAATATATTGATTTATTAACCTGAAACACTAATTTATGTAAAAGCCTCTTCCGATGGTCAATTACAAATACCTAGTATAATCCAATTGAACCATATGTCTATGTCAACCAAATTACCTAGATTCATTAAGATTAAATTCCAATTATGGCTACCCCGCCCGACAGGTATATTCCTATCCTGTAAGGAAATCTATTGAAAGGGTTATCTATCCTCAAGGAAGATCGTGGGCTATTGAGTCTAAGGTCTTAAACTTAAAATCCCTATGTCTAGTTCATTTTAAGTTTACCTAATCAATTTAATTAATGGCCAGTTAATTAAAGAGCATTAAGATTAAGACTCAATAAATATTCTTTTATATTACCCAAATTATAATCTAACCCTTATAAACCCGTGATATTGAATTTCATCACAACCCTAGATACTAACTTAGTTATGACACATAACTAGGGCTTAAAACTTTTAAAAGAGTTATAATAAAATTGCATAAAGTGAATGCGGTAAAATAAATGCTGAAAGTGAAATAAAATAAAATTGCTAAGATAAAAGGAATTACTTCTACTAATACTAATTAGATTTCTCCCATAATATAATATAAGCTTTGCAAAATATTATTAACCAGCCATATAGGCGGTATATTGATTTAATCAGTTAAAAAACAACCAGCCATAAAGGCGGAATATGAAAACAACCAGCCATAAAGGCGGAATCATTAATATAACCAGCCATATAGGCGGAGTGAAAATAACCAGCCATAAAGGCGGAATATGAATTTTATTACCCACCGACCAATCTGGCGGTATCCTGATTAAGTCAATTTAAAACTTGAATATATTATAATTATGGGAGAATAATCTAAGAAGTAAAAGTAAAAGAATTACCTTTTACCCTAACAAAGGGACGTTACCTCCTCATTATGAGTAGTATAAACTGTAAAATAAAGAAAGTAAATTATTATTACTATTAAAAAGTAATTACAAAACTTGAATTTAAAGAACTAGAGAGAGAAACTCTCAATTTAGAACTAAGAAGTGAGAGAGAATGGTACACTGAAAACTGAAATTTCGAGTTCTATTTATAGGCACGGATAAGGGTCCAGCGTCGCGACGCCCAAATTGCACTAGCGTCGCGACGCTGGGTACAGTAGGACACGTGTCACGCGCTGGTTGGTCGGCTCAGAATCTTATCCGATGACGTGGCACTGTTCATGACGTCATTGCTTGCGTCACGATGACGTGTCAACTGTTCATGACGTCATTGCTTGCGTCACTTTGATGATGTGGAAGGCGACGTGGCGACACGTGGGGCGGTGGCCGTCAGACGAATGAGAGGTTGACACGTGTCGCGTTGTGATTGGCTGATGCTGACGTGGCATATTGACTCGGTTGACTTGCTGACGTGGCGGCTGATGTGGAAGATGATGTGGCGACACGTAGGATGACACGTGGGGCGGTGGCCGTCCGAGCAATGAGATTTCGACACGTGGCACGACGCTTTTTAGCATCTCTGTTGTGATGGTGACACGTGGCACGGCGCACGTTAGCAAAGTCAACTTTTCTCAGATTCTGATTTTGTGGACCCGGCGCATGTTAGCAGATTGGTGCACGCTGGGCGTCGCGACGCTGAAGGTCTGGGCGGCGCGACGCTGAAATGACGATTTTGCCCTTTTTGTCCAGTTTTGTCCATTTTGCCCCAAAACACCTCCAGAATGTCCTGAAACTTTATTTA
This sequence comes from Zanthoxylum bungeanum, assembly GCA_019454045.1. NCBI lineage: Eukaryota > Viridiplantae > Streptophyta > Magnoliopsida > Sapindales > Rutaceae > Zanthoxylum > Zanthoxylum bungeanum. The sequence goes on from SKCR01001259.1 coordinate 13,511, forward strand.
TCTACAAAATAACACAAAATACATCAAAACGTTCATAAAACTCAAGAAACTATACAAAATATTAAGTTAAATGAGTGGGAAATAGTGATAGAAATACCACTCATCATGAGGGAGTTTGGTCTCCAAAGGTTCCCCGAAGGTCTTTCCATTCTGATTGTACATCTCTCTGTTATCGGCTATACAAAGTACGGTCAAACTGGCCACAACATTAGTCAGAACTTGCAACATCTCAATAATTTCGATTACTTTGGTCTCCAATTGATCCAGGCGGGATCCCTCGTTGGCTGACTCCCTCATGTTGGCTTATGGTCTTCTGAAAAGTCTTCCCTCAACCCAACGGGTGTCTATGATGGCTTTTTAGAATACAAGGGGTTAGCATAATGCGTGTATGCATGAGTGCATGTCATGTATGCGATTTATGGAATAAATAAGCTTATAAAAGAATTTGCACTAATTGGCCCATTATCATTTTAAAGTGTTCAATCATATTATTGGGCGGTGCAAACTTGTCCCAGTTGAAATGGCCTAACAGGTTTACACTTCGCGATAACATAACCAAATAACTTCAAATGATAAAAGGCCTATACATAAAATGGCCCATCGTCATTTTAGAAGCTTTTGGCCCAACTGTCAAAGGACACAAACTCGTCCCAGTTTAAATGGCCAAACAAGTTCACATCTCTTGACAAAAGATCCAACTGGATCCAAATAACGATGGTCCAAAACACAAACATAACAAGATAATTCAAGCATAAAGCAATAAGTTCTATAGAGTGGCCCACCAACATTTCAGAAGCTTTGGGCCTAATTGTCATAGGATACGAACTCGTCCCAGATTAAATGGCCCAACAAGTTCGCATTTCTGACAAAAAGTCCAACTGCATCAAATGATGATGGTCCACAAGCACAAGGAAATAGTTCTACAGGCCATACAACCCCGGTCTATGCGTGGTTCGTAGGAGTATAGACAAAGACTCTCGCTGGCGAAAGATTGCCCACAACTAGGTCTCCCCACTTAAGGGTTCGAGCGACCAAGTGAGCGCACCTTTTTTATACCCTAAAGTACGTGCCAACAAGTCATAGCGTGTGACTAACTGTCAAATGGATTTCTTGTTGCAGATTCCCCAGAGTGAGGGTGGAACGAACTCTCTTAAATACCCAAGCCTCTTAGGCTCATATCGCTTGGTGACAGGAATAAGCAACAAGTCCTCCATATTAGTCCATCACAATAGGCTACGAGTAAATGATTATCTAGGTGTCTTCACAGCTTTTCCTTATATAAAGGTAGTGAATGAATGAAGACACCAAACCATTACCTAGCCTTAAAATGTCTTTGATCAAGCCCTCATTTTACCCACTGTAGACACGGTTAATTAAAGCACAAATCCAAACATTACAAGATAATATTTCGGGGCCAATTCTCTATCCTCAGCCAGACTGTGGGACACAGAAACTGGGCGACGCATGCTGTTCCGGGATCACGGCCAGGTTGGGAGTACGGAGTAGCCCGCGGGGGACTAAACTAGAGAAAGATGGAGTCGCCACCCGGTCTGAACCGGGACAAAGATTTAAGGCCGCACTCACCCATCGCAAGGGAAGACCTCAAACTGTTGGGTTCAGAATGGTCCATTACTTATGCCACTTGTAATGAAATGATTTGTGCAATAATTCAACCAAGCCTAAGCAACATATTTCTAAGGATAATTTACTCTTAAGTTCACATGCATGAAAGTAATCATCATAACGGCAAACATGCAATAGCACACGGAAATCTCATGAACATGTTTCGATCATATAATGCGGAAAACAAAGAACAACCTAAACATAATGCAAATTCCAAACGCAAAATAAAGGACTAATCATGCTTGAAAATGAACAACTAAATGGGCTAAATCATGCTTAAAAAACCAAGTAGCATACTAACGGCCTAATCATGCTTGAATACCATCTCATGAACACATCAAATAAATAAATACAGGAATTCAAATAGTATGATTGATTACATGATACAAGAGAAATCACCTAAGAAACAATTATGCATTACATGTGATGAAAATGACTCAGTTCAGTGTATGCGTGTTCGTGTCGCGTTCGAACGGTAAACAGAAGGTTCTCATTCGTGTGGCGTTTGATAACGCGTTCGAACGGGACAAGACCTGATGAAACAAATGCATGCGCGTTAGAGTAGCGTTCGTAAATGTGTTCGAACGATAAACAGAAGGTTCGCATTCGTATAGCGTTTGATAACGCGTTCGAACGGGAGCAGACAGAAAACATGCGTTCATGGGGCATTCTGAAACGCGTTCGAACGGGGTTACAGTAGTGACCTCCAAAATGCAGTAAACAACATGACACATACGTGAACAGATGAATAGATGACACCTAATAAATAATAACGGGCTAAAAGGCGCGGCAAAGCATCGTGGTAAAGGATCTTTAACCCCTCGAAACGGAGGACCTTTAATCCGACTTACTAAGCCCATGCACAATGCAACATGATGCATGATTATGCAAGAAGATGACATACAAAGAAAATCGAATAACGAAATAGAAGGCGCAGCGAAGTATCGTGGTAAAGGTTCTTTAACCCCTCGAAATGTAGGACCTTTAATCCAACTTACTAAGCCCATGCACATCACATCATAATGCATATAAAAATAAAGACAACGATATCGGACTTCGTATACCCGATTGAACACATCTTACATCCAATCGAATATACATTATCCGGCGCGGCAAAACATCGTGGTAAAGGCTTTTAACCTCTTAACTTAGATGACCTTTAATCCTACTTACTAAGCCCATGCACAAATAACACAATGCATATATAAAAAGTAAGGACAATGATATCAGACTTCGTGTATCCGATGGAACATATCCACATCCAATCGGATATACATTATCCGGCGCGGCAAAGCATCGTGGTAAATGCTTTTAACCTCTTAATTTAGAGGACCTTTAATCCTACTTACTAAGCCCATGCGCAAACAACACAATACATATATAAAAAGTAAAGACAACGATATCGAACTTCGTGTATCCGATTGAACAAATATCACATCCAATCGAATATACATTATCCAGCGCGGCAAAGCATCGTGGTAAAGGATTTTAACCTTTCAAAATAGAGGACCTTTAATCGCACTTACTAAGCCCATACGCTAATAACACGATGCATATAAGAAAGAAAGACAACAATATCAGACTTCGTATACCCGATTGAACATATCTCACATCCAACCAAATATACATCATCTGGCGCGGCAAGGTATCGTGGTAAAGGATTTTAACCTCTTAAAATAGAGGACCTTTAATCGCACTTACTAAGCCCATGCACTTTATCTCATCATTACATAAATAACATGCAGAAAGTAAATAACGATAATAAACAAATCAAGATAACATGAAATAAAGTATGTGCCGTATACTCAAGTGGTACGTGGAGTTGTATCCCGAGTACAGATCATACTACCATCCATTCTGAATCGGCTATGAAATTTATGTCATGGTTTCCATCTTATATACCACAAGAGGCGACACATTCATTCATTCAAGGGCCACAATCATGCATCAATAAACGAATCACATGCGATAAAAATGAATAAAACAATTAAAAAGATAGATGGAAATAATAGGAAAAGTACCCTCAGGTCTAACCTTTTATGTTGACTTTCGGACTCGCGTTTCACGGCCATCGGAAGGGCTATCACTCCGTAACTCTTCCGGTTCACTGGATTAACATCTTAGCTCGCTGTTTTGGTGTTTTGGTCTATGTTTTCAATCCGTTTCGCTGCTGTTTCTGGCCACGAATAAGGCTTGCTGTTTTACAGCTTTTAGGGATAAGATGTGGGCTGTTTCAGTACAGTTTCAGTGACTATTTTGGGGTGTTTTTTTGTCTCGGTTTAAAGTGCAGATTTTTGGACTGTTTAAGGATCGTTTTGGTTCACTGTTTTAGGTGTGTTTTACGGCAGTTTGTGAGGTTAAGAGGTACGCTTTATGGCTGTTCAGTGACAGGTTATGGAGGCAGTTTATGCGTGGATTTAAGGGGCTGCTGAAGGGTCTGTGACGAGTGGAAGGGCAGTGAGGCTTTTGTGTGTTTTAGTGGCTTTAAGCAGGGTCATGGGACGTGAGCTGGGCAGGTCAGAAGGGTTTTTTAGGGGCTGATTGGCTTACGTTGAAGGCGAGGGTGAAGGCAGATTAACAGCTTATTTAGTCTGTTGCTAAGGTCGTGAAGGCTCGGTGGCAGTGGAGGCTGAATGATGCGTTGAGTTGTGCAGGGGGCGGATTCAGTGTGACTTAGGGAGGTACGTGCTGATGGGTCTGTGGGTTTATGATAATGAGTTTATCATTTGCAAGGTGGCATGGGCATGTCGTGGTTAACGTGAGGGATGTGAGCGTGAGGCATGTTTGTTGAGCAATGGGCTGTGAAATGACGAGTGGCGCGGGCTTAAGGTTGATGAAGAGAGCTGCTTGATGTTGCGTGTTGGCTGCTAAGGGCGTGTTGAGGCAGTGAGTATGGCAACGTGCTGGATGGGTCAAGGGCTTTGTGGTTTCCGTTGCAGTTTATGTGAGTGGATTCCTTTGTTGCTTGTTTGACCGAGAGAGAATAATGCTTAGGATTTTAGTTTTTTTTTTTTTGTGTTTGATGCCATGAATGAGAGTTGGATTAGGGTTGCAATTTGTTGTTGTTTATATATTTGCATGATTTGGGTTAGGGTTTGCATGGATTAAAAAGGAAAGAAAATCAATTAATTTATGTGTGTATTTAACTTTAATTATTTAAGGCAAGAAATTATGTAATTTAGGTGGAGAATTATTTAAATTAGGGGACTGATTTATTTATTTTAGGAATTGATTTATTTAATTTTGGTATTAGGTTTAATTCAATTTTAAATTCAATTTGTTTTAATTCAATTTAATTGGTTTTAATTTAATTTAATTTAATTTCAATTTAATTTAATTTGTGACATGTATTTTAAATGTTTTAATTATTTTTTGGATTGGGCTTGGGTGAGATGGGCTTGGTGTAGTTTTGGGCCAAGGCAAAGGGTTGTATTTTAATAACGGACGTCCAACAAGCGAGCCTGAAGCTAAACAAGCGACTAAAATCTAACAAAAATATCGGTTCCCTTCCGACGTCCGTTTCCCGCGACTTAAAAGGTAGTGTCTCCAAATGAGACTCATCATAGGTACTTATATGCAAAAATGCAGTGCCTACATAGTTGCTAGTGATCTGATATATGCTTCATACGGGGCAGACACTATTCCAGCCCAGGCCTTGTATGTAACATCTGATACTTGATCGCTATTCGCAATACTATGTATATTACGCCTGACATAGATTATATATTCCATTAAGAATATTTCTGGAGAATTGGGTAGACATGGCGCTTTGCTAGAAGCCAACCTTGTCTCGTAAATCGGCAAGAACGTAGTACAAGGTACGTACGTGTTCGGATAGTCCGACGACCGGATTTACTGCCAACATATCCAGGGATCTCTTGGGTCACTTCCCGAAGATTCACCGATGACGTATGATTCGAACTTTATTAATCTGGGATTAATAGCGGAGAGACTTTATCTGGATAAAGTACTATTTGAAGAGAGTGAACGATTAATTTGGAATTAATCGATAAAATAATATATTCGATATATTATACGAAATTGGATTTCGACGCAGAATTAAAATTGGATTTTAATTCGGGCTAACGAATTGATTTAGAATTAATTCGCATGCGACGTGAATAGTAATTTTGCTAGGCATGATTATTTAATTAATTTGATTTAATTACGACGCAACAGAAAACTCGTTAATTAGGAATTAACGAAATCGAGCCCGGAATGTGTTTTCGACGCCACTCCGATTTTGAATCAAGTGCGGCCGCAAGTCGCATCGCGAATCACATCACTTGTCACTTTAGTGATATATGTCTAAGTCACCTTTTTGGTGAGTGACATGCAGTCACTATTCATGAAAAAAGTGGTTGTGGGCATTTAATGAGCTTTTGGAGCCAAAATTTTGGTTTGAATTTTGAAGTATATACCAAATATTTGGTAATTGATTTTAGGTAATGGTTTTTAGAAAACAACAACACAAAAAATCAAAGCATAACTTTCTCTCCCAAAATAGCCAAAACCGTGAGCTCTCCAAGGGGAAAGGAAATCATTTTCTTTCTTCCATCTTGCTAGCACATTAGAGGATCAATACAAGGTGATAGGGAAACCGAACTAAGAGCTTGGAATCAATTAATCTTGGAACTTGTTCAACATCATCAACAAAATCTTGCTTGACCGTGAGCTTCCACAAGGAGGAAAAAGTTTTGTTGATCATCACATCCAAAGTCGTTCAATGTAAGTGTGTTTCCGCCACTCTTCTTTGCATATTCATTCTATTTCTATGCTTAATATGATCTTGGGATTAACCTAGAAACCCAACAATGGTATCATTGAGCCATTTTGAACATGAAATATATTAGGGTAAAATTTGGGTAAATTGTTTTTGAGCATGTTTTGACTAAATTACTTGTTTGAGCATGCTTGTGAATGAATGACTTGGAGTTGTTTGTGATCAATTTTGTGAAAAATGGATTGGATCAATTTTTCCCCAAAAATGAGGCTTGGCCGAATGCTTGTTACCCTATAAAGTCATGGTATTTTTTGTTCCTTTGATCATTGGATGACTTGAAACAATTGGGAAATGTTGATTTGTAATTCAATAGGATTGAAAATGAAATCGGACATAAAAACCCACCAACGTCGTGAGCTTTGAGCATGTAATGAGATGATTTTTTGAATCAATTATGTTGGACATGAGTTGAGGATAATAAGTATGATTAATGGATTAGATTAGTATTTTGGAAATGTTAATTTAATATATTAATCATGGCTAAACACTTTGGTTAATAAATTATGAATTTTGGAAAATTTGGAATTTAATAAATTAGGCTTGATTTTGAATTGGGCTTGTAATTGTTGTATTTGGGCCTTATGGACTTGATTGGGCCAAGTAGGTTTGGGCCAAATGGATTGGATCCTTATTGGGCCTAAATCATTCCATTAAGTCCAAATATAACAAATGGGCTTTAAATGTTTAATTGGGCCTAATGGGCCAAAATTGGTTTCTTGGCAAATAAGGGTGATTCCTTACTTGGGCCTTGGTATTTGGATTTGACCCATATTGACCAAAGCCCATGCCTTATGAAATCAATTGAAAGCCCATTGGACTTTTAAATTAAACAACATTGGATGTTAGTTGGGCTTTGAGACCCGATTAGATTAGATTTGGAATCTAAGTAGTTAAAGCGCATTAAAAAGTGTAGATATTTAATTTGGAATTAAATAAATGAATTAGCATTGAATACGAATTAAATTAGATTTAAAAGAGTAGTTCGATATAATTCAAGAATTTGTACTTTGAGTACTTATTTACAAACGAGTTGGACTCGCGAAAATCAAATCATTGTTTGAACATTGGATGATCACTAATATTCAAAGATTAATTAATTTGATTAGATTGATTGAATAACATGCTTGAATGAATACATGGATGTGATGAATGAATATCGTATATCAGATGGATATTAGAAGGGAAATGGCAATTTTAGAAATTGTTGTAAATTTGGAATTTATAAATTGGACCTGCGTGTCCAGCCTTATCTCTCATTATTTCTTTGTATTCTCTTCTCACCTAATTCCCCTCAATGTAATGAGGTTTCTATTATTGTATTATGTAATTGGGTAGAAGTAGAATAGTGCTAGCCGGGGAGAGGAAATGAAGTGATTTGTTTTAGGAACAAGTTGTTAAATATCCATCCGCATATCGTTATTAATTTACTTTCCGCGCCTTATTATGCTTTTAAAATGAATGTTTAAGGGTGTATGATGAGACCTAACAAAGATAATAAATTGGTTGCCAATTTACATGAAAAACCCTCAAAACATATTAATCGTTTTTCCTTCCATTGAGTAATTCTTACTCAAGATCCAAAATTGGCATTGGTTTGTTGGCCAAAGTCAAGTCCTTTGTCAATTGCGGATGTGTTTGAATCATGAAAGCTTTGTTCCATATCGGTGTCTTGTCCAAGTTGTGATTTGTTGGCCAAAGTCAAGATCACTTCTTGTCCATCGACATTGATTACGAAGCTTTCCCACGTCAATGGGTCCCGCTTAACTGGAATCATTAAGCTTGTTGTGCCAAAGTCAAGGCTTAGTTGATTCAGAGGAAAAGGTTAGGAAAATATATTGGTATATTGGCATATATATTGTATATATGTTTTGGACTTGGAGGTCCACCTACCGGATCTAGGAATTGGATGAGATCTAATTGATCTTCGAGATCTACTTAGTTAAATATCATACAGCTTGTTGGCCAAAGTCAAGGTTGTGCGTTATTTAACGGGATCCTAGCCCACTAGGAAACTGGGTTTCCCGAGTACTCGACAGAGGGTTAGAGGCTCGCCGAAAAATAGTGGGAGGCTATTATTGAATTTGCAATTTAGTTCAAATACTTAGCTTTACGCGCTTTCAAATATTTCGTCAAAATTATTTTATTAGTTGGACTAATGTAATGTTATTTTTCTTGTAACAGTTGGACTGTACCCTACATTGTTAATTGGATAATTAGATTATCGCAGTTAAAATAACTAGAAAGAACAGTGTCAGGGACATCATCGTGGGCGATAATGTTTTCAACGACACTAACTTTTCCGATTGGGACATGAATCTAAGGATAGTCCTTGGATCCGAGATGTTGCTATATACTATAGAGAGACCTCTTGGGCCTAAGCCCAGATCTGATCAGTTGCCCGAGCTAGATCTTTGGAAGACACATAGTGATGACAACGCAACTGCTCAATCTATCATGCTTCCTGCTATGACTCAGCAATTTCGTCGACAGAACAAGGGATTGGATCCATATACAATGTTGGCGAAGTTGAATGATCTGCACCGATCTAATCTTAGATCGCAAAGATATGAGTTACAGAAGAAGCTCTTCCATGCTCGGATGTCAGAGGGTACATCTGTTGAACTTCACGTGACACAGATGATTGTCGATATTGAGCAGCTTGGACAAATAAGGATTGTCTTTGAGATAGAGACCTCTATAGATTTGATCTTGCAGTCTTTCCCCGAAACTTGGAGTGAGTTCATCATGAACTACAACATGATGAACCAAGAGCAGACTCTTGGAGAGCTGATGTCCACGCTGTGTGAGGCAAAGAATGAGCTCCAAAAGAGCAAGAAGCGCGAGGCGCACTTCGCTTCTACATCTTGGACTCCGAGGGCTGGGCCCAAGGCGACTGGAGGTATCAAGAAGAAGAAGAAAAAGAAGGCAAATGTAAAGCGTCAAAGGCTTCTGGGAAGCCTAAGGACAAATCTCAGGATGTTTGCCTCCAGTGCGGGAAGCGGGGTCACTGGAAGTGTGACTGCCGTGAGTACAAGGTGCTCCAGAAGGAGATAAAGGCGGGCAAGACACCGACCTCAGGTATGTTTGTTATAGAAATAAATATGACTGCTTATAGTTTTAAAAATTGGATTTTTGATTCTGGTTGTGGTACTCACATTTGTACTGATGTGCAGAATCTGCGGATTAGCAGGAAACTGGCGTCAGGAGAGATTGACATGCGTGTTGGAAATGGGACATTTGTCGCTGTTTTGGCCGTTGGCACTTTTGTTTGGAACTGCCCTCGGGGCATGTACTTGAACTAACAGACTGTTATTATGTACCTAGTTTGACTAGGAATATTATTTATGTATCTATGTTAACTCAATGTGGGTATACTTTTATATTTCTAAACACTAGGTGTTTTATGTATAAAAATGATATAGAAATTTGCACTGCTCTTGTAAATAATGGTCTTTATATTTTGAATATAAATCAATCTCAACCATATTCTGTAACAAACAAAAGGCTTAAAGTAAGTCATAAAGATGAAACTTATATGTGGCATTGTCGTCTGGGACACATAAACAAGACTCGCATATCCACACTTTCGAATAGTGGACAGATTTGATCCAAATTCATATGACGTCTGCGAATCTTGCTTATTAGGCAAAATGCCTAAATCACCTTTTAGCGGTAAAGGTGTTCGCGCCACCGAACTGTTAGCCATTGTTCATAGTGACGTTTGTGGGCCCATGTCTAGCCAGGCTAGAGGTGGATATGAATACTTCGTAACCTTTACGGATGATGCATCACGTTGTGATTCCATCATGAACTACACTGAGCTACCTATTTCATTATGGGGATATACATTAAACAGTGCAATACTTATTTTGAATAAGGTTCCGTCAAAGTCTGTTCAACAGACTCCGTATGAGATATGGACAGGAAAGAAACCAGGTTTCTCATTCCTGAAGATTTGGGGATGCTGGGCATACGTCAAACGTTTGGAAGGTACCAAACTTGAACCCAAATCGGATAAATGCCTATTTGTAGGATATCCTAGGGAAACCAAAGGATTTTACTTCTATCACCCACAAGAGAACAAAGTATTTATTGCTCTACATGCGGTTTTCCTTGAGAATGAATTCCTAAATGCAGTGGTTAGTGGGAGGAAAGTAGAACTCGATGAAAATCGGAGTGATATTGTTCCTGGCATAGAATCCTCAACGGAACATGAACAGTTCATCAGGGATGAAGCTGTACCACAATCTTTGAAAACACAATGACCGCGTAGGTCGGAGAGAGTCAGGAAACAACCTGAGAGGTATGGGTTTCTGATCTCACCTCATGTAGATATCAATCTTATTGAGGAAGACGAGCCGGCTACGTATGAGGAAGCGATACAAGGTATCGACTCCGGTTTATGGCAAGATGCCATGAAGTCCGAAATGGATTCCATGTACACCAACCAAGTTTGGACACTGGTTGATGCACCAGAAGGCGTAAAGCCTATTGGATGCAAATGGGTCTTCAAGAAGAAGACCGACATGGATGGCAACGTACAAATGTACAAAGCTAGGCTTGTAGCGAAGGGGTATCGTCAACGACATGGTGTCGATTACGACGAAAATTTCTCACCCGTTGCCATGATTAAATCCATTCGGATAATGCTTGCTATAGCTGCATATTTCTATTTTGAGATATGGCAGATGGACGTCAAAACCGCTTTCCTTAACGGAAACCTTTTGGAGGATGTTTATATGCAACAGCCTGATGGTTTTGTCGTGCCGCGACTTGCAAAAAAGGTTTGTAAGTTAAATCGATCCATTTATGGATTGAAGCAAGCATCACGTTCTTGGAACCAATGCTTTGATGAGATCATAAAAGAATATGATTTCGTTCAAAACGAGGATGATCATTGTGTATAAAAGAAGGTTAGTGGGAGAGCACTGACATTCATTGTCCTTTACGTTGATGATGTATTGCTTATTGGCAATGACATTCCCATGTTAACGTCGGTGAAAGCTTGACTTTCATTGAAATTCTCCATGAAAGATCTGAGAGAAGCAGCCTTTTTTCTAGGAATAAAGATCTATCGGGATAGATCTAGAAAACTGCTTGGACTCTCCCAGAGCACGTACATTGACAAAGTGTTGAAGAGATTCAACATGGATCAGTCCAAGAGGGGACTGTTGCCAGTGTCACATGGCGTCACTCTATCTAAGGACATGTGTTCTAAAACTCAAGATGAGAGAGACAACATGAGTCAGATATCTTTCGCCTCGGCAGTCGGATCGATCATGTATGCCATGATATATACAAGACCTGATGTCTCATATGCTTTGAGCATATGTAGTCGCTATCAGGCCGATCCAGGTGAAGGTCACTGGATTGCGGTTAAGAATATCCTTAAGTATCTTAGACGAACTAAGGATACTTTCTTAATCTATGGAGATGGAGAACTTGAGGTAACTGGGTATATCGATGAAAGTTTCCAAACCGACAAACACGACTGTAAGTCGCAATCCGGGTACATATTTTGTTTGAATAACAGAGCAGTGAGCTGGAAATCTTCCAAGCAAGAGACTGTTGCCGATTCAACAACAGAAGCGGAGTATATCGCTGCAGCTGAAGTAGCAAAGGAGGCAGTTTGGATCCGAAAATTCCTAATTGGATTAAGAGTAGTTCCGTTAGCAGCTGAGCCCGTTCCATTGTATTATGACAATAATGGGGCTATAGTGCAGGCTAAGGAACCGCGGTCTCATCATCAATCCAAGCATGTTCTTCGACGTTTCCATCTGATTAGTGAGATCATACATCGTGGCGATGTGAAGATCGAGAAGCTCGCATCAGAGGACAACATTGCAGATCCGCTGACGAAAGTTATACCTCAGCAAAAGTTTGAGCAACATGTACATAGTTCAGGTATTATATGCTTGAGTGACTGGCTATAGGCCAAGTGGGAGATTGTTAGACAGTTATGACCCATAACGTCACTATTTGTAAAAGACATTGTGTTTTTGTACAATTTAATTATGTAGCAATGGAAATTGCCTTTTATCATTTCGTAATTAGATTACTTAAATGTGTGAAAGATGAAAGTACTTATGATTAGTTCCGGATTGAGATGATATGAGATAGTATCAATCCATGACGGTTTAATCATTAAATATCCCTAGTCGTAGCATTATCGAGACTGGACATCGATAATGCAGAATAGACTAGTATCGCACTTGTGCGTGTTATGGAAGCGTAACATCATAGTTCTCATATATTTAAGTATTGGATACTTATGCAAGTGTGGTAGGTGGTTGTGTTTTACCGATGGTACGGAAAATAGCTTCGCTCTGGATAGACCCCACGGAATCCCATTGGTAGTATGACTATGTGTCTATGGGAGTCTGTATCAGTGTGGGACACAGGAACTGGGCGACACATGTTGTCACGGGCTCGCGGCCCGGTTGGGAGTACGGAGTAGCCACGAGGGACTAAACCGGAGAATAATGGAGTCGCCACCCGGTGTGAACCGGGAAAATAAGATTTAAGGCCGCACTCACCCCTCGCAATGGAAGACCTCAAACCGTTGGGTTCGGAATGGTCCCTTACTTATGTCACTTGTAATGAAAGGATTTGTGTAATAATTTAATCAGGCCTAAGTAACACTTATTTCCAAGAGTATCATGCTTCTAAATCCACATGCATGAAATTAATCATCACAACATGCAACATCACATGGCAATCCCACGAAAATTTCTCAATCATATGATAGAGAAAACTAAGAACAACCTAATCATGCTTGAGTACTATCTCATGAATAATTTAACCAAATAACGTGCTAACAGCCTAATCATGCTTGAATATCATCCCAAGAACACATCGAATGGATAAATAGAGGAATACAAATAATATGATTTGGCTACATAATGCAAGGGAGATCACCAAAAAGGCAATTGTGCATGAAATATGATGAGACAGACTTAGTTCAGTGTGTGCACATTCGAGTAGCGTTCGTAAACGCGTTCGAACGGTAAACAGAAGGTTTGCGTTCGTGTAGCGTTTGATAACGCGTTCGAACGGTACCAGACCTGATGATACAATAACCTTAGACTTCGTATACCCGATTGATTGGTTATGATTGATTTTAATTAGGCATGACATCCTTTTAATTTAGTATGTGATTTTGTTTAGTTAGGAAGTTAATATATTTGATTTGTCTAAATTAGGTATGATTATATTATGTTTTATTTAATTTCCCATGTGTTAAATATGTGTTTTATTAATTGGGATGTATTTTATGGGCTTTGGTGGGCTAATTGGGATTGGGTGTGAGGCTAGCAGCAAAACCAGAAATACCGACGCCATTCGAACGCCCATTCGAACGCTACACGAACGCCCGCAATCTGTTTGACGTTCGAATGAAGCAACGAACACAGCACGAACGAAAACAGTGAACTTGTGAAATGAATCCGATGACGTACTTATTCTGAATTTCCCCTTCCGACGTCCGTTTCTCGTGACTTCCGTGACTTAAAAGGTAGTGCCTCCAAATGAGACTCATCATAGGGACTTATATGCAAAAATGCAGTGCCTACAGTCGTCCCCACTTTGATGGGACTTGTGTAATGTGTAACAGTGACAATCCTATCAAAGTTATGCAATGCATTTTCACTTACCTGGCTCGCCAACTGCCACTTGACTTTCCCCGTGTTGAGTTGAGTTGATTTGGGTGGTGAGGTGCTGCGACCCCTGGTTCATTCCCGAACCGTGCTGTGATGTGGTCCATTCCCAAATCGTTACCGTGAGATGTCCATTCCCGAACTGTTACTGTGAGGTGGTCCATTCCTGAACCGTTACTGTGAGGTGTCCATTCCCGAACTGTTTCTGTAAGGTGGTCCATTCCCGAACCGTTACTGTGAGGTGGTTCATTCCCAAACCGTGCTTCCATTCTTGGAGTGCCATTCCCGGCTTGTTCATTCCTGAACTGTATTTCCATTCCTGGAGTGCCATTCCCGGCTTGTTCATTCCCGAACTGTGTTTCCATTCTTGGAGTGCCATTCCCGGCTTGTTCATTCTTGAACTCTGCTCCATTCTTGGATTGCCATTCTCGGCTTGTTCATTCTTGAACTCTGCTCCATTCTTGGATAGCCATTCTCGGCTTGTTCATTCTTGAACTCTGCTCCATTCTTGGATTGCCATTCCTGGCTTGTTCATTCCCGAACTGCGTTTCCATTCTTGGAGTGCCATTCCCGGCTTGTTCGTTCTTGAACTCTGCTCCATTCTTGGATTGCCATTCTCGGCTTGTTCATTCTTGAACTCTGCTCCATTCTTGGATTGCCATTCCCGGCTTGTTCATTCCCGAACTGTGTTTCCATTCTTGGAGTGCCATTCTCGGCTTGTGATGCAATGGGCCTCAACCCTAGGACTCATCCCCAAAACTGATAGTGATGTGGGCCTCGACCCTGGGACTCATCCCCAAAACTGATGCTGAAGTGGGCCTCGACCCTAACTGCTACTGATATGGGCCTCGCCCCCAGACTGATATTGATGTGGGCCTCGACCCTCGGGATTCATCCCAAACTGATGCTGATGTGGGCCTCGCCCCCAAACTGATACTGATGTGGGCCTCGACCCTTGGGATTCATCCCCAAACTGATATTGATGCTGATGTGGGCGTCGGCCCTAACTGCTATTGATATGGGCCTCGCCCCCATACTGTACTGATATTGGCCTCGCCCCCCAGATTGATACTGCTGATATGGGCCTCGCCTATGTGATTCAATCCTGAAGACTGCTGATATTATACTGTTACTGCTTCTGGTTGGCTTGCATTCGACGCTTTCTTTTTTTCTCCTTTGAAACCTATTATTACAAAACAGAACAAACACGAAAGAATGCAAAATGTGTTACGTGTATGCATGCATGAATGTTCCTATCCCGTCGGGTTAGGTCTTCCGTCAATTCTCTTGGTGACTGCTTTACCTTCTTTTCCTCAGGCAAGCTACTTCTTCAATATGTCTACGTTGATCGGCTCGGTGAACTAATTCCCTTCCAAGTCTGATATTTTCACTGCCTCTATTTCCCAATTTCTGAATGTCTATCTTATCTTTTCTGTTTGCTTATTTCGAAGGTTCCCAATGTTCATCACTGGATTCCATAGTACCAAGGTTGAATACTTTTCTCAAATATACTCATATTGCAGAAGAGATTCAGCGAAATGAACGTCTTTATTATCGTTGAGGAAAAGAGTTCGAACAAGTAACAAAATCAATGTCTTTAAAAAAACTGGATCAAATAGACTAGGAGGAACAGCTCCATCATCCGCAACACTGCCTTCTTCCTCGGCCTATGGTTCTTCACTGTCATCCATGTAAGAAGCTTGGTGGTGGAGGGTTTGGAGGACAAATGTTTCGGGCAATTCAGAGTTGATCATGTAGGTGGGTGGTGGAACGGAGTGGTAGTTTGGTAGAGGGTTTCTGTGTTTGTTGGGTTGTTCTTTTCATGGGTTGGGTATTTTATGGAATCTATGAGATCTTGAATTTCATGTCTGAGGCGGGTGCAGTTGTCGGTGTCATGGCCATGTAGCTAGTGGAAGTGACAATAAAGGGTCATATTTATGTGTGGCGGTGGGGGTGTAGAAGTTGTTTGCCTTCTAATGGTTTCAAGAGTCCTTGTCCCTGCAATTTTTCAAACACCTTCGACAAAGGTCTACCAAGGTTGGAGAATTGCCTGTTTCTGACGGTAGCGACCTCAGCATTAGCGGGATTGGTCTCATAAGGCCCCCCAAAAGTTCTTTTATTCTGGCCGTAAAACTTTCTATTTTCAGCCTCCTCTTCCTCAAAATCCATGACAGTTTCCCTCAAGGGCTCGAGTGACCAAGTGAGCGCACCCTTTTTTATACACTAAGGTACGTGCCAATGAGTTATGGTGTGTGCCTGACTGTCAAATGGATTTCCCGTTGTAGATTCCCCAGAGGGAGGGTGGAGCGAGGCTCTCTTAAATACCCTAGCCTTTTAGGCTCTTATTGCTTGGTGACAGGAATAAAACAACGAGTCCTCCAAATTAGTCCATCACAATAGGCTACGAGTAGATGGCTATATAGGTGCCTTCACAGCTTTTCCTTCTAGAAAGGTAGTGAATGAAGGAAGACACCAAACTGTTACATAGCCTTAAAATGCCTTTGATTAAACCCCCATTTTATCCACTATAGACACGGTCAATTAAAACATAAATCCAAACATTACAAGACAATATTTCGGGGCCGATTCTCTATCCCCAGTGGAGTCGCCAGACTGTGGGACATAGGAACTGGGCGACGCATGCTGTCCCAGGCTCGCGGCCCGGTTGGGAGTACGGAGTAGCCACGGGGGACTAAACCGGAGAATAATGGAGTCACCAACCGGTGTGAACCGGGAAAATGAGATTTAAGGCCGCACTCACCCCTCGCAAGAGAAGACTTCAAACCGTTGGGTTCGGAATGGTCCCTTACTTATGTCACTTGTAATGAAAGGATTTGTGTAATAATTTAATCAGGCCTAAGTAACAGTTATTTCCAAGAGTATCATGCTTCTAAATCCACATGTATGAAATTAATCATCACAACATGCAACATCACATGGCAATGTCAAGAACATTTCTCAATCATATGATAGGGAAAACTAAGAACAACCTAATCATGCTTGAGTACTATCTCATGAATAATTTAACCAAATAGCGTGCTAACTGCCTAATCATGCTTGAATATCATCCCAAGAACACATCGAATGGATAAATACAGGAATACAAATAATATGATTTGTCTACATAATGCAATGGAGATCACCCAAAAGGTAATTGTGTATGAAATATGATGAGACAGACTTAGTTCAGTGTGTGCGCGTTCGTGTAGCGTTCGTAAACACGTTCTAACGGTAAACAGAAGGTTCGCGTTCGTGTAGCGTTTGATAACGCGTTCGAACGGTACCAGACCTAATGATACAAAATGCATGCGCGTTCGAGTAGCGTTTGTAAAACGCGTTCGAACGGGAAACAGAAGGTTCACGTTCATATAGCGTTCGATAACGCGTTCGAACGGATCCAGACCTGATGAAACAAAATGCATGCGCGTTCGAGTAGCGTTTGTAAAAACACGTTCGAACGGGAAACAGAAGGTTCGCGTTCGTATAGCGTTCGATAACGCGTTCGAACGGGAACAGACCTGATGCATAAAATGTGACGTAATACATACATAAAAAGAAAATAGCGAAATACGAGGCACGGCGAAGCATCGTGGCAAAGGATTTTAACCTCTTCAATTAGAGGACATTTCATCGCACTTACTAAGCCCATGCGCCTATCTCAATGCATATAAAAATAAAGACAATAACCTTAGACTTCGTATACCCGATTGAACACATCTTACATTCAACCGAATATACGTTAATCGGCGCGGCAAAGCATCGTGGTAAAGGATTTTAACCCCTCCAAATAGGGGACCTTTAATCCGACTTACTAAGCCCATGCACTCGATCGTATCATGCATACAAAGAATAAAGACAATAATATCAAACTTAGTATGCCCGATTGAACATATCTTATATCCAACCGAACACACATCAACCGGCGCGGCAAAGCATTGTGGTAAAGGATTTTAACCCCTCCAAATAGGGGACCTTTAATCCGACTTACTAAGCCCATGCGATCGATTGTATCATACATACAAAAGTAACATGCATAATTCAAATAACGAAAAATAAATAAATCAAGAGTCCTTGTCCCTGCAATTTTTCAAACACCTTCGACAAAGGTCTACCAAGGTTGGAGAATTGCCTGTTCTGACGGTAGCGACCTCAGCATTAGCGGGATTGGTCTCATAAGGCCCCCCAAAAGTTCTTTTATTCTGGCCGTAAGACTTTCTATTTTCAGCCTCCTCTTCCTCAAAATCCATGACAGTTTCCCTCAACTGTCGAAAATCAGAAATCATCGAAGTCATCCTCCTCAGCTTACCATAAATAGAGGGCTTGGTGCGCTTGATGATCATTTTAATTTGGTTTTTCGCTGAAGGCCGAGTCTGCATTTTCAAAAGCTGGCTTCTCCAGCGATCCACATACTCTTTGAAACTTTCCTCTGGCTTTTGCTTAGTGTTCTCCAAATCACGGAGAGTGACAAGTTAATTTCTAAATCTGTAACATACTGCTTCAGAAAAGCATCAGCTAGTTCCTTCCAATCTTCCTTAACCTTCTTCTTAAGGCTATGATACCAAACCACAGGTGCCCCATCGAGTGACATCCCGAACATCTTTTGGACTTGGCGTTGTGATAGGCCCATTGAACTCATGACTGAGACATATTGCTGCAGATGGACTCTAGGGTCTCCATTCCCATTAAACTTGGCCATGTCGGGCATTTTAAACTGAGCTGGCAGCTTTTCTCCGAAGGTCATTGCCTCATAATCTAGCAAATCCTCATTCTTACCCTTGATTTTGCGGGTAACTGTTTCAACATGATCCCGAAGCTTCTGAAATTCTGCCTGAGACCCAATCACTCTGCCTGTTGCATATTCTGCCATGTCATCATCAAAAGTGGGGACATCATCCGCCAACCAATTCGAAGGCTCCTCACGCCTCACATTCTCATAATTTCCCCCAGCACGGGGTACAACCATATTTGCCATGGCAGTGGTCAAGGCCTGCAACTGTTCGGTAATCTTGGCGAAACCATTTTCCAACTGATCTATCCGGGATACCTCATTATCGGATGTACTCATATTTGTTACCGGTCTTTTGGTGAGTCTTCCCTCTTCCTTAACCCAACGGGAATCCTTTGATAGCTTTCAGAACACAAGGGTTAGCATGATGTATGTATGCATGGGGTGCATGAGATGCATGTAACATATATAACATACTAAATCAACTAAAATTTTCAAACAAATCGGCCCGTTATCATTTTAGAAGCTTTTGGGCTAACTGTCATAGGAGTGAACTCATCCTAGTTTAAATGGCCCAACGAGTTCACATCTCACGGCAAAGAGCTCAACTAAATCCAAATGATAATGTTCCGATCACAAGCACAAAGTGGCCCATCAACACTTAGAAGCCTTTGGCCCAATCGTCATAAAATATGTTCTTGTCCCAGTTTAAATGGCCCAACAAGCCCATATCCCATGACAAATGGTTCAAATGGATCCAAACGGCGATGTTCCCAAACACAAGCATAAAAGAAAGATAATGCAAACATAAAACAATAATTTCTACAGAATGGCCCATCAACATTTCAGAAGCTTTGGGCCCAACGGTCATAAGGTACGAACTCGCCCCAATTTAAATGGCCCAGCAAGTCCGCATTTCTGATAATGGTCCAACTGCATCCAAATGAGGATGGTCCACAAGCTCATACTCAAGGAAATAATTGTTACTTTAACCATACAAACCCGGTCTATGGGTGGGTTCGTAGAGTGTAGACAAAGGCTCTCACCGGCAAAGGATGGCCCACAACTAGGTCTCCCCAATCAAGGGTTCGAGCGACCAAGTGAGCGCACCCTTTTTTATACACTAAGGTACGTGCCAATGAGCTATGGTGTGTGACTGACTGTCAAAAGGATTTCACGTTGTAGATTCCCCAAAGGGAGGGTGGAGCGAGGCTCTCTTAAGTACCCTAGCCTCTTAGGCTCTTATCGCTTGGTGACAGGAATAAAACAACGAGTCCTCCAAATTAGTCCATCACAATAGGCTACGAGTAGATGGCCATATAGGTGCCTTCACAGCTTTTCCTTCTAGAAAGGTAGTGAATGAATGAAGACACCAAACCATTACATAGCCTTAAAATGCCTTTGATTAAACCCCCATTTTATCCACTATAGACACGGTCAATTAAAACATAAATCCAAACATTACAAGACAATATTTCGGGGCCGATTTTCTATCCCCAGTGGAGTCGCCAGACTGTGGGACACAAGAACTGGGCGACGCATGCTGTCCCGGGCTCGCGGCCCGGTTGGGAGTACGGAGTAGCCACGGGGGACTAAACCGGAGAATAATGGAGTCGCCACCCGGTGTGAACAGGGAAAATGAGATTTAAGGCCGCACTCACCCCTCGCAAGGGAAGACCTCAAACCGTTGGGTTCGGAATGGTCCCTTACTTATGTCACTTGTAATGAAAGGATTTGTGTAATAATTTAATCAGGCCTAAGTAACACTTATTTCCAAGAGTATCATGCTTCTAAATCCACATGCATGAAATTAATCATCACAACATGCAACATCACATGGCAATCTCACGAACATTTCTCAATCATATGATAGGGAAAACTAAGAACAACCTAATCATGCTTCAGTACTATCTCATGAATAATTTAACCAAATAACGTGCTAACAGCCTAATCATGCTTGAATATCATCCCAAGAACACATCGAATGGATAAATACAGGAATACAAATAATATGATTTGGCTACATAATGCAAGGGAGATCACCCAAAAGGCAATTGTGCATGAAATATGATGAGACAGACTTAGTTCAGTGTGTGCGCGTTCATGTAGCGTTCGTAAACGCGTTCGAACGGTAAACAGAAGGTTCGCGTTCGTGTAGCGTTTGATAACGCGTTCGAACGGTACCAGACCTAATGATACAAAATACATGTGCGTTCGAGTAGCGTTTGTAAAACGCGTTCGAACGGGGGAAACAGAAGTTCGCGTTCGTATAGCGTTCGATAACGCGTTCGAACGGATCCAGACCTGATGAAACAAAATGCATGCGAGTTCGAGTAGCGTTGTAAAACACGTTCGAACGGGAAAACAGAAGGTTCGCGTTAGTATAGCGTTTGATAAAGCATTCGAACGGGAACAGACCGATGCACAAAATGTGACGCAATACATACATAAAAAGAAAATAGCGAAATACGAGGCGCGGTGAAGCATCGTGGCAAAGGATTTTAACCTCTTCAATTAGAGGACATTTCATCTCACTTACTAAGCCCATGCGCTTATCTCAATGCATATAAAAATAAAGACAATAACCTTAGACTTCGTATACCTGATTGAACACATCTTACATTCAACCGAATATACGTTAATCGGCGCCGCAAAGCATCGTGGTAAAGGATTTTAACCCCTCCAAATAGGGGACCTTTAATCCGACTTACTAAGCCCATGCACTCGATCGTATCATGCATACAAAGAATAAAGACAATTATATCAAACTTAGTATGCCCGATTGAACATATCTTATATCCAACCGAAAACACATCAATCGGCGCGGCAAAGCATTGTGGTAAAGGATTTTTACCCCTCCAAATAGGGGACCTTTAATCCGACTTACTAAGCCCATGCGATCGATTGTATCATACATACAAAAGTAACATGCTAATTCAAATAACGAAAAATAAATAAATCAAAGCAACATAAAACAAAAGGATGTGCCATTTACTCAAGTGGTACGTGGAGTTGTATCCCGAGTACAGATCATACTACCGTCCATTCGGAATCAGCTATGAAATTTATATCCGGGTTTCCATCCTATATACCACAAGAGGCGACACATTTTCCATTTCATTCAAGCCACAACATGCATCCAAAAACGACTCTCATGCGAATAGAATTCAATAAACAATCAAAAGACGAATATAAACTAATGAGAAAAGTGCCCTCAGGTCTAACCTTTTAAATCACCTCTCGGATGTACGGTACACGATCTTCGGAAGGGTGGATGCTCCGTAACTCTTCCGGTTCACTGGTTCACTGCTCTCGTTCGTTGTCTTGCTGTTTTGAGTCGTCGTTCTCCATCTTTTGCTGCTGTTTACTGTATTTCGCTGCTCTTCCGGTGACGTTTTCTGGTCACTATGTTTGCTGAATTTAGGCTATTGTTCTTGGGTGTCTTTAAGGGCTAAAGGGCTGCGATTTTTGGAGGTTATAGGGGCTGTGATTTTCAGTTATGGAGAGTGTTTAGGGGGAGTGTTGTTTTCGGTGGAAAGGGAGGAGGAGGAGAGGAAAATTCTTTGTTGTTTCTTGAGTATATTAGGTGTGAATGGAGAGGCTTTTTTTCTTTATGTGAATATGTGTGAATGAGCTAGGGGAGTCATGTCTTGGTTAGGGGTTGTTTATATAGAGAATGGCTAGGGCTTCACCTTTTCTCACAAGGAAAAGATATTTGGTACTAAAGAGAGATATGATTTGGTGTTAGACAAGGAAAGCAAGGGATTTGATTTGGTGTTGGATAAGGAAATCAATGGATTGAGGGGGGGGAAATTTTGGTTTAGATTAGGAAGTCAATATTTTTAATTGGTTATGATTGATTTTAATTAGGCATGACATCTTTTTAATTTAGTATGTGATTTTGTTTAGTTATGAAGTTAATATATTTGATTTGTCTAAATTATGTATGATTATATTTTGTTTTATTTAATTTCCCATGTGTTAAATATGTGTTTTATTAATTGGGATGTATTTTATGGGCTTTGGTGGGCTAATTGGGCTTGGGTGTGAGGCTAGCAGCAAAACCAGAAATACCGACGTCGTTCGAACGCCCATTCGAACGCTACACGAACGCCCACAATCTGTTTGATGTTCGAACGAAGGAACGAACGCAGCACGAACGAAAATAGTGAACATGTGAAATGAATCTGATGACGTACTTATTCTGAATTTCCCCTTCCGACGTTCGTTTCTCGTGACTTCCGTGACTTAAAAGGTAGTGCCTCCAAATGAGACTCATCATAGGGACTTATATGTAAAAATGCAGTGCCTACAATCAGGGTAGATGTATTTGGTCTTAACCTGAGACTTGCATCGCTAGTACTTTCGACAATCAATACGCTTTGGTTTTGGTCGTCCAAGACTTTAACAGGTTATGTGTATGCCTCTTCTGGGTTTATTGAGAATCGTAGTGTATTGGATGTGATGTCAAGACGGAAGTATCACTTCAGTTATATGGAGATGATGGTCACACAGGGATACATAACTGGTTCTTTAAAAGGTTGCAACCATCGGGATAATATGACTAGGTCATGATTATCCGATAATAAAGAGACTAGTTGCTAGTGATCTGATATATGCTTCGTACGGGGCAGACATTATTCCAGCCTCATGCCTTGCATGTGACATCCGATACTAGATCGTTATACGCAATACTGTGTATATTACGCCTGACATAGATTATATATTCCATTAAGAATATTTCTGGAGAATTAGGTAGGCATGGCACTTTGCTAGAAACCAACCTTGTCTCGTAAATCGGCAAGAACGTAGTACAAGGTACGTACGTGTTCGGATAGTCCGACGACCGGATTTACTACCAACATATCCAGGGATCTCTTGGGTTGCTTCCCGAAGATTCAACGATGACGTATGATTCGAACTTTATTAATCTGGGATTAACAGCGGAGAGACTTTATCTGGGATAAAGTACTATTTGAATAGAGAGAACGATTAATTTGGAATTAATCGATAAAATAATATATTCGATATATTATACGAAATTGGATTTCGACGCGGAATTAAAATTGGATTTTAATTCGGGCTAACGAATTGATTTAGAATTAATTCGCATGCGACGTTTTGCTAGGCATGATTATTTAATTAAATTTGATTTAATTACGACGCAACGGAAAACTCGTTAATTCGGAATTAACGAAACCCAGCCCGGAATGTGTTTGCGACGCCACTCCGATTTTGAATCAAGTGCGGCCGCAAGTCACATCGCGAGTCACATCACTTGTCACTTTAGTGATAGATTTCTAAGTCACCTTTTTGGTGAGTGAGATGCAGTCACTATTCATGAAAGAAGTGGTTGTGGGCATTTAATGAGCTTTTGGAGCCAAAATTTTGGTTGACTTTTGAAGTATATACCAAATATTGGTAATTGATTTTAGGTAATGGTTTTTAGAAAACAACAACACAAAAAATCAAAGCATAACTCTCTCTCCCAAAATAGACAAAACCGTGAGCTCTCCAAGGGGAAAGGAAATCATTTTCTTTCTTCCATCTTGCTAGCACATTAGAGGATCAATACAAGGTGATAGGGAAACCGAACTAAGAGCTTGGAATCCATTAATCTTGGAGCTTGTTCAACATCATCAACAAAATCTTGCTTGGCCGTGAGCTTCCACAATGAGGAAAAAGTTTTGTTGATCATCACATCCAAAGTCGTTCAATGTAAGTGTGTTTCTGCCACTCTTCTTTGCGTATTCATTCTATTTCTATGCGTAATATGATCTTAGGATTAACTTAGAAACCCAACACTTATGAACTCGCTTCCAGATCGTGTTGACAAGAATCCCCCGACCGGGCCTTCCAAAACCATTCCGAGCAAATCTAGAAGCCTAGCCGAGGTCTTCTGTTCATACTCATTTTGGCCCTCATCGTGACATTTTTCTCATTTCCTCTCATTTGGGGAGGCCACTGTGATGAACGAAGAGGGCCCTGACGATACCGTCATCCGCCCTTGGTCGACTAGTTCCATGGCCGATCCTTCAGCACTACCTACCTGTGGAACTGAGGACCCTGACAGGCCGAACAAGTATGGCACCTTCTCCCGGAGGGACTTGTTTAGCTACTTATGGCAAACGTTACCCATCCACGACGTTACATTTCATTCTATAACTCAGTTCTAATGGGTGATCTTTGGCCAACCCTCTTACATTCCATTCTACAACCCAAAACAAAAAAGGAAAACCACTGCCGCCTGAAATTCCTTGGGCATTCCTTCCCTTATCTATTCCACTACCGTCAACATCATTCTTCTTGTGAACCCTTTCCTCTTTCTGTTCTGACCAGTTTATTCCCATTCCATTTCATCCAGTTTTTCCCTCATTTTCCCAAACCATTCTGTTGCTGAACTCTCTAACGACCCACAGACGGCGCCAATTATTGACAGGTGATTTTCATCCCAGGGGCAGTTTCGAGATAACCCTCCCGAGATAATCCTCATTCAACCTTGAATTTGTTTGGTTATGGGAATACCAAAGGCAAACGTAATAAAAGGCAAAAAGAACACACAAAATCGACAAGGAGAGTTTTAACGTGGTTCGGCGGAGCGAGTCCTGCCTACGTCCACAGGCACAAAGTGGTAGGGGTTGTTTTTATTACGAAAACTAACTCGGCCGACCTGTTTGGAGAGAGGTCTAAACGAAACCGAGCTGTTTGCCTTTCCATTTTTTACAAGTGATGCTCATCCTCTTTTTTACAATTTTCGCTATCTATTTTTCTCTATCTCTCTCCAAATGAATTCAACTTCTATTTATATACTCCAGAGTTACAACACTGTTACCATGCCTCAACAACATCACCTACGTGATCTCAGACTGATTGACGGGCTCTCTGCCCCAAGACTGTCATCGCCGAAAGCAAGCCTGCCGTCTGACGGTCTGTCACACCAACCTGCTTTCTCCGCTGCCACACGCAATAATAATGATGCCACCCTGTAAAGAACCTTTAAGATATGACACGTGTCGGAGGGAAAAGTTCAAATTACTCCGATCTCACGTCGGTCTTCAAGAGGTCGGCCAAACGATCTGCCCAAACTGTCCCGTCCTGACCCAGAATATCCGAGCTTATCCATCTATTCCATGAGGTAAGATAAGACCAAAAAGGGTCGCCTGTCTACTATGGTCGGCCTCGACTCTGATGTCGTCGGTCTCTGAAATATGCGCCAATGATGTGTCCTCTGGTCGGTAGTTTCTGCTCGAGAAGGAAGTGTTCAGATTCTGAGAACTGACTAATACATCTGATCCTCCAAAAATGGGAAATTCCCTCTCTGTCCTTGCCGAACTGTTCAAATACCTTAGTTGTAGAAATCCTCATCAACAACGTATATGATATGTATAACTAGAAAATTCGAATCTTAAAAGTTTGAGATTTGAATCTTTCTTTTGTATAATGGTTATATAATTGAAAGTACTTGCGCCTCGGAGGTACAAGTTAAAGTTTATCATTTATTCTATTTAATAGAATATTGTATTCTATTTGATAGAATACCTTTTCTACGATCCCGAGCAACAAAATTATTTTATTACTTGGTAAGTAACATTAGATGTTTACGATTGTAGAAAAGACTTAACTTATTGAAGTCAAATGTGAGAATGATAAACTGTAATGGAACTACATAATTAATTAGATGAAATGATCCTACAATATCTTCCGTATAAGTTTAATAGGATGTCATAATCATTTACAAAGTATTTGATACTTATTGGTTATGTTGTTTTCTTATCGAAGAAAATTATCCTATAACTTATAGTGGGAACGATATTTGATATCGATTTCAGAAATTACCATTGAACCATAGATCTAAAATGTTCGTAGCTCACTACGAGCAAATTTCGAATTTGATTAAGCTTTCGTTATGAATTGTTCATAAAGTGTGCAAATTATTTGCCACATCAAAAGCAATGTAAGTTAATTAAAGATTTGACCTTTACAGTATGACAGTGAGAAAGGTTTTACTCAATGATCTATTGTAGATTCTGAGGAAACTTATATCAAGTCGCATTAATTGAAAAATTAAAGATTTGTTGGTTAATGTTGATATTAAACTATGTATTTTGGCTAAAGAATGCAAAGTGGCATTCCTGAACAGTTTCTTCAAATGGGAGATCCGTTGTGGTTTCTTTGTTTGAAGAGTTCATTCTATAATGGCTCTAGAGTTTGTATTTTGTAAGATCATAGTTTGATATACTGGCTTATAGAGCCTATTGTAGACTCATATAAGCTTTCCGAAAATTTGTGTTCTCTAATTTTGATACAGTCAGATTGTCTAATTTTATCAAAGCACAGAGAATACATATGTGATAGTAGGGTAAGTGTGAGAGTACAAATTTCTTTCTAGTGTTATATATCCTAACGACATTATCATTATTAATGTAATAATGTGATGTTTATAATGTAAAAGATTTACCTAAGTCTTCTTTTCTCTGTGATAGCAGTGGGAGTAGTCTCTGTTGTATTTGATATAAAGTTTCATATATCATATAAAACTAAGAGACTTGGGAGAAACTCTCATTAGTCGTGCTTTAGATATGATCTAATAAAGGACACAACAAGACTATATGTATGACATTTAGTATAACTGTTTGACAGTTAGTGTGTCTCTTGTATATAGTATTCATCTTTCGTAAATGATGATTCCTTTATCGAAAGATAAATTGATTAGAATGTCTAATCAATCATATGCATTATAGGATGATGGCATAATGAATACTATATTATGTGGGAATAAAGATATCAATTTAATTATAATTGTTACGAGTTATTTTGATATTCTGCAGACCATGAGATACGTCTTTAAATAAGTTCTTTATTATCCTTGAGATATTAAGAATAAGTTTCTTATTCATGAAGAATATAATCCGCAACCATTAGGGTCAGATTAGTTTTGAGTCTAATTATGACATTAGATGGTCCATGTCATATAAAGTCAGAAAAGATGCAGTGGGAGTGTCACAGATGATTCTACTATATTAGTGGAATTACTTGTAACTTATGAAGTATTGAATTATGAATTTACAGAGTGACCTTATAGATTAGAAGTTTTGATATTAGTGTTGTGCTTGCGGTTGTCTCATAGTATTTTGGATTTGATATCTAAATACATAGAAAACTCAGTAGCTATAGCATAATATTGATATCGCATCTGAGTCAAATTGATGTAGAACTCGGATTCTACAAAATATGAATGATGATTGGCTAAGGAAAATATTTGGGTTTGTTGGACAAACTCAATTTATTAAAGTGGGCTTACTTGTTGTTGTCTACCTTTTGAGTGTTAGGTGAGCTCTTGAAGGCCATGAGTATGTGATACACATTGAGATGTGTATATGATACCGTGGATTGGCACTAGAGCAAGTTGGAGAAATTATTAGTGTTGGTGCTCAGAGTGTCAATCCGGATCGTATTTATGTCTAATTCATAAATACGAACAATTCATTTTTTCCATAATATTACTTATTTAATGGTAGCACCTCTTGTCTTTTATACACATATTCGATCTAATTGCTATTAGATATTTAATTATGATTAGATTGAAACTAAATCTGGTTTAGTAATACGTATATATTAGACAAAGACCCTAGGATTTACAATGTAGTGCGTAGTTACAACGTAGTTTGTAATTGATATTGGGAAGTGCACTATAAGATATATATCCTTAAATAAAGTTCCTGGTCAAGATTTACTAACACGGGTCGGTTAGTAAAATCCACTGAGACCAGTACATGTCGTATATCGTGACTTGGTCCTATGGTTTATCCCAATGAACCATGAGTCTCGGGAGACTCGTATAGACATATAGGTATTTATTTGATAAACACTGAACGACTCACTGGAGATTTCCTAATAGATGGTACATCAACGTCAATATGAATCTTCTCGAGTTGAGTGAACATAGTGGTCCTTCGACTTGAGATACCACAGTGATTATATGAGTTATCCTCCACACTTTGATGGCAGTCATGTAACCGATCTATTTAGATCAGACCTCCGCCTGTTCGTTGGGTGTGGACTGATGCTCATGATATCCAGTGCGTATCGAGATAGGATCCGTCAGTCCTGTGTATAGGGCATATGTATCCTCACGTGTTTACGATCTAGTAAATCCATGGCCGTGGTATAACTTCAGAAGCCTGTTCCGAGTGTTATTTAGAGATCGTAAATTGAAAGTCGGTTATATTATATCGAAAGGATTTGACGTTTTTTCTATATCACAGGTATAATATGGATAGCCTGTGACGGAGGGATTATACGTATGCAATGACCTCGACTTGTATAGTTTAGCGAGATTATCTGTGGTCGTCATAATTCATGAGTGGGTGAATTATGGACACGAAATTGGATTTCGTGACGGATAAACATAAACTTAGAGAGTCCCACAATATGAAGTGTACTCGTTGAGCACTTGGGCAATGCGTTATGAATAATACAGATTATTCGTAATACTTCACAGATTAAATGAGTTAATTCGGATTGTTTAAACGGTTAAAAGAAAACACTTGCATATGGACATTTTTGGTCAGTCGTAATTATTGTGTATTTGTATTTGATACATAATTTGATTAGATACACATTAATTAATTGTCAAATGAGATTTTGACACATGCCATTAATATATGTATTTGTTATTTAATGTAAATAAAAATACATATATTATAATAATTATATTAATTAATTAATTAATTAGATATTTAAATGTTAAATATTTGAATAGTTAAATAATATCCATATTACATAAATGTTATGCAATATGTTTAATTATTATTTGTACATGTGTCATGGTTAATTAAACTTTATGTGTGCAAATTTGATTTGTTAACATAAAGTTTAATTATGTTAATTGGATTAATTGGCAAAATGACAATTTTGCCCCCCTAAAGTCGGTTTTGCTTCTTTTTTATTTGGAAAACTTTGTTTTCTTCATTTGAAGGAAGCCATGGCCGAATATCAACACCTCCAAATACTCCCAAATTGTCTTGATGATTCAAGGAAGAAAATCAAGAAAAATCAAGAAAAAGCTTTAGGAAAATAAGAGATTAAAGGTAATCTTCAATCCCCTTAAGCTTTGAAAGCATGTTTCATGTTCTTGATTATCTAGATTGATTCTAGGGTTTATCCTTTTCTATAAATTTAGGGCTTTTGGATTTGGAGGATGGATTGGAAGTTTTGAGCATGTGTGAAGTAGTTTTGAATGATATTATTATAATATTGATTCAATTTTGTCATTGATGATAAGTTGTCATTCTAGAGTGTTATGACCACTCTTGTAATGCCTAGAATTGTTCTTGGGTTATTCAT
Source organism: Zanthoxylum bungeanum (assembly GCA_019454045.1). Taxonomy (NCBI): domain Eukaryota; kingdom Viridiplantae; phylum Streptophyta; class Magnoliopsida; order Sapindales; family Rutaceae; genus Zanthoxylum; species Zanthoxylum bungeanum. Next base: position 43,644 of record SKCR01001259.1, read on the forward strand.
GTGTGGTGACTTTGATTGGTGTTTTGATTAATTGGATTAATCTTGAAAAATTGGATTTAAAGCATGAAAATTGATATTTTTACATTCTGGACCAGATCTAGAATAACAGTGAATATGGTGATGAAAAATATATCATTTGAATGTATTGGATGTGTTTTGGGTATTGGAATAATTGCCGAAAAATATTTCAGAGTTGAAATAAGCGAAAACGACGTTATCGGGTGACTTTTGAGCCAACGGGTGACGGCTGCCCAAACAGTGAATTGGTCACTGTTCTGGCAACCATGAACTGCCTAATACTATTGGAGCTGACTTGGGCAGCCCTCATGTGTATTGGGTTGTCGGTTCGGTCAAAAATGTGTTTTAAGCCATTTTGCGGAAAAACATTTTTGTAAAAGTTTTGCGACGTTTCTTAGTTGTTTATATCGTTATTTGATATCGAATAAACATGTTTTGGTGAAATATGAATAAATTATTTATATTGGATATTGAATAATTTATTCGGTAATTAAAAAAAAATTAAAATTACGATTTCGCCCGAAATTCACCCAAAACCCCAACAACATACACATTTTAATACAATTATTTATTACCAAAATACACATACGTTAAATTATCATTAAGAAAAATTTAAAATATGTAAATATATAATATTTCTTTCAACGCTCTCTTCCCTTCAAACAACTCCATAATTCTAAGCAAAAAATGATTATGCTTGATGTCAAATGAAATCAGAAAGTAAGAGTGAGCGTAGTGGTAATTTATTGTTATTAATGAGTGTGATTTGATTGTCAGGTCATGTGTTCGAGTTTAGTGGTGTATTTCTTGTAAGGGTATGAGACAATCAGAGTTTTATCTGCTCCGCTTAAACTTGTGTCGAATAATTTGACGGCGAGATTTCTAAAAAAAAAAAATTCTTGGTAATTTGTTGGGCTAAGAATGATTGAAGTCTAGCCATCTGCTATTATGCATTTTTTGGGGACTTGATTGTATTACTCCATGGCGTCAACCAAAGCAAATAGTGGATAGTGCATGGAATCTTAGGGAAGTAATTCATGGTGACTTTATTGAAAACTCCCCTTAGTTATGTGGTTGTTTCTACTTGCATTTTTTGCACTTATTTTATAGACATTTTGCTAAATTAATTCCTTGTACGTAGTTTAAAGTTTAAACTTTAAAATGAGAGACCCACAAATTTTCAGTAATGTTTGTCGGTTTACACTCGATGCCAAAACTGCAAAGGCATTCAAGGAAACTATTGATGATGATTATCGGGTCAATATGTAGGGGACAGTTTTGTGGTTTGGTGATAAAGAGCTGATAATTTAATTGTAGTTCGAATTTAATGGGTGCATTTCACTATATAAAAAAACTGGAAATTATCGACCAAATATTTAATTAATTCTTAAAATTTCGGCCGATAATCACGATTACCGACCGAATAATATTAAATATTAAATATTTATTTATTTTTATTTTTAATTTTATCGGTCGGTAAAATGATAAGTTACAGACCGAAACTTAATCAGGTCGGTAAAAAGTCTATTTTTTTAATTTTTATAATAAATATCATTTTAGCTTCCGAATTTCATTCGGTCGCTATTTATTATCAATTACCCACCGGATTCGGTCGATAATTGTTGGCGGCATAAAATGAGGTCAAATTAATTTTCAGCGCCGTATTTACCGACCAAATATCGACTGAAAATTTGGTCGGTAATTGGCCAAAAATTATTTTTTATCTTTTTCGGTCGGTAATTAACAAAATTTATTGACCAAAAATATTTGATTGATAATTCCACATTTTCTAGTAGTGTTTCTTGTAAGATCCTATGACAGTCTGATGTTTTACTTGCTACGCTTAAACTCGGATTGAGTGATTTGACGGCGGGTTTTTCAATGTTAAAAAAAAAAAATTGTAGGGGACAATTTTACTAATTTTTCTTAAAACTTATTTTTTATTTCCATGATAATTGTTTTCGTAAGTTCCATTTCTAATTAATCTACTATTCATAACACAGGATGCTTGGTGTTTGAAATTAATTTTTTTTGAGTGTGTAAAAAAAAAATAGTTAGTTTAAATAGTTTAAGGGTGTTTTTATTATTATTATTATTATTATTATTATTATATTATTATTATTATTATTATTATTATTATTATTATTATTATTATTATTATTATATTATTATTATTATTAAAGAGTATATAAACTGAAAGTCAAAATTTTATATTTACAATAGGAGTGTTGTAGACACTGCTATTTTTGCATAATGCCTAATGATGAGCCTCGTATGGAGGCACTACCCGATAAGTCGCGGGAAACGGACGTCGGAAGGGAAAATTCTGAAATTAATAGCTCGTCAAATTTAAATTCGCTAGTTAGCCGCGGGTTCGCTTAGTCAATTCCTGTTTCAAACTTTAATCTTGGCCCAAAACCCTCGCACCCATTCAAAACCCATAAGCACTCATCCAAAGCCCATACGTACCCATTCAAAACCCTAACCCTAGCTCACCACTATATAAAGACCACTAAACTAAACCCTAATGGAGGCAGCCTCCACCAAGGCACTTCACGCCTCTATGTCATTTTAACAAAGAAAACAATGTAACCCTAGGACTTTTCTTCTTCCTCTCGCCACTGTCTGCTTCCTCTCTTCTTTTCCCATCAAAGAAACACTCACGCCTAACTGACATCCCCTGGCCTTCTCTCCATTCACGACATCTCTCTCTCTCAACCAAAAACATAAACCATAATCATCTTCCCTATCTCTTCTGCTCACAAAAATAAAAATAAACCATAACAAGCTTCCTGGATCTCTCTCGCCCATCACACATCACTCCTCTCTCTCGGTCACAAACAAGAAAGACCCTAAATAAACCCTAGCACGCACACCCCTCACGGCCAACAAACAAACTCACGGCAATCAAAAAAATAGAACCCTAACAGCTCTCGGTAATTTGGAGTCTCAATTCTCTCAGCCCCCTCACCATCTTCTCTCTCACAAAGCCAGAAACAGCCCCTCCTCCATGTAAACCTTCACATTTTCTCTCTCAGTCAAAACACACACCCACACACGGCAATCTGAGACTTCTCACACTGCCACTCAATCAGCCGAACAAACCAAAGCCATACACGATAGCCACACATCTTGCACACATTCACGGCTTCACACACAAGCCACGTGAATGCACCCACTCACACACACAAAACGCATACAAACAGCACTTGGTTCACCCACGTTCGACACATAGCAAACAAACACACACACGACACCACACAAAGACACACTCAAAACACAGCCCACCAAGGGACACACGTCACACACACAGCCAACGATCTTCCCAGCAAAGAAACAAACAATAACTACCCCACTGACCGACCAAAACAGAAACCCTAAAGCCTTCATATCACCGAGAGGCACTCACACGAAAGGGCACTCACGGTAAACCCTAATAGCCTCTCATTTCTCTCTCTACCATCATCATCACCGAATAAAACAACAAAGAAAGCCACAAACAGTAACCCTTCATCACGTAAACTACAAACCACAAAACCAACCAATAGCTACCCTCCATCACGTAAACAAATAACCCTTCAACTAACAAACTCCACCAAGACCACTCACTCAACGACAACAAAACAAAATAAAGCAGCCCTCCACCGACACTTTCAAACACACACACACGAGTCACTCTTTCAAAGATACACGCACACAATAAACACACTAACACTGCCAAAGATACATCATTCACGCCAGAAAGATACTCATTCACAGCCGACACACACACACAAACTAACAGCAATAACCGACCAAAGCAACCCTTCAGCCACCAAAATGCACACACAAACCGACTCACTCACTGCCAACAAACTGCCCTCCACGTGAACCATCAAACCCAATTCGCACATGCATGCCACTCACAAATAAAACTCCAAAATCAAGCACTCAACCAAGATAAAACAGCCCCTAAAAACACTCCCCTAACCGAGATAAAACCAGCCCCAAACCAGTCCAAAAATCATCTCAAAACTTGCCTAAGAACATCCTGAAAACAGCAGCATAAAATGCAGGAAAACAGCGGGTAAAAACAGAGAAAACTACGAGCAGAAACAGTGAACTAAACAAAACAGCGGAAACATTATCCCTTCCGGCGACGTCCCAACGCACTCTCGAGAAGTGACTTAAAAGGTCAGACCTGAGGGCACCATTTGTTATATTTTATTTTGTCGTCCTGGAAACGACATGCTTGGTTGGACGTGGAATACGTCCAACCGGGCATGCGAATTGTAGTTTTATTTAGTATTCCAAATCTCGTATTATTAGTCTTTTATTATTTCGCATTTAATTTACGTTTATTATTGTTTTATTGTTCCACACTTTTGTTTTATGTTATTTATCTTCCTTGTTGTTTCCCAAATTTGTCTCTTCGGTTATTTATTGTTATATGCATTATCATATTTCATGTATGTCAATATTGGGTTAATGATTGCGTTGTGTTAATGCTTGTGTGATATCCCTTGCGGTATATCAGATGGAAACCCAGACATAAATTACGTATACCGTTCGAACGCGTTTTTGAACGCTACGCGAATACGCATACAGTGGACAGACCCTTCTTCATCATATTTTATACATGTCTGCATCTTTGGTTATTTCTTTCGCATTATGTACTTAAATATCTCTCTTTAATGTAATATGCTTCCATTGCTTCTATTAATGTTTATGGGTATGCGAATTCCTGTGTTTATTTGAATTATCTTGCGTGTGTTGCATAAGACTTGGTTATACTATTGCATAAATCCTTTCATTATAATTGGCATAAGTAAGGGACCATTCTGAACCCAACGATTTGAGGTCTTCCCTTGCGAGGGGTGAGTGCGGCCTTAAATCATTTCCCAGTTCACATTGGGTGGCGACTCCTTTATTCTCCGGTTTAGTCCCATGTGGGCTACTCCGTACTCCCGAACGGGCCGCGAGCCCGGGCAGCGTTGCCGTGTCCACAGTCTGGTGACTCCACTGGGGATAGAGAATCGGCCCCGAAATAATGTCTTGTAATGTTTGTGATTTTTTCTTTAGTTAACCTTGTCTCATATATTTTGCATACCCTTTTTACCTTGATGGCATCATGTATCGTGAAGTCGTTTTCGCTCGAAGCGGCGAATCATTATATGGTATCATCACTCGTTGGCACGTACCTTAGGGTATAAAAAAGGTGTGCTCACTTGGTCGCTCGAACCCTTGAGTGGGGAGACCTAGTTGTGGGCAACCCTTCACCAACAGGAGCCTTTATCCATATCCTTATAAACCCGCATGTGAACCATAGTTGTATGACATATAGAAGCCACTCGTTTATGCTTGTGTTTGGGACCATCATCATTTGGATTCATTTGGACTTCTTGTCATGAGATGTGAACTTGTTGGGTCATTTAAACCGGGATGAGTTTGTGTCTTATGACAATTGGGCCAAATGCTTCTAAAATACCGATGGGCCACTTTGTGTTTGGGCCCCTATCATTTGAAGTTGTTTAGCCACGTTATTGTAAAAGTGTAAACCTGTTGGGCCTTTTTCAACTGGGACAAGTTTACACCTCGGAATAATATGATTGAATGCTTTGAAATGATAATGGGCCGACTTGTATGAAAACCTTGATGGGTTTAGAAAGTCGAAACATGAACCAAATATGCTAGAAGCATGAGTTCTATATCTGCACTGGCTTTCATCCAGAAAGGATACGCCTTGTTACGGAATATTTGTATACTTTTGGACGCTTCTAAGTTCATCATCATGACCACGGTTGCCGAAAGCCCAATTTGTCATTTCTAGACAATGGCATGATCCCATAATCGGCTTAGTCCATGTTGTAAATGGGCGGTCTTTGTCTTTTACCGATGGAAAGAGACTGAGGTAGCCAAGGTTCACCCCTGTAGTATAATAGAGAACGATTTTGTGTACCCCACATTGGTGCATGGAATAAGCCATATCTAGGACATAAATGGACTTACCACGAGTGTAGGAGGAATAAGGTTGGAAGGATATATGCTGTTTTGATAACCATATGCATCTCATACATCTCATGCATCTCACGCATACACGCATCATGCTAACCCCCGTGTCTTAAAAGCCATCATAGATATCCGTTGGGTTATAGAAGAAAGAAGATTTGTCAAGAAGAGTTTAGCAAACATGGATATCGGGAAAAGGAAGTCGAGAAATAGAAAACTTTATGGCAAGAATAGAAAGACCATTGAGGGGCCTTCATAAAAAAAAAGAAAAGAAAAAAAGGGAAGAATAAAAAAAAATTTGTTTGTTCTTAGTCCTTAATAGTTAGACATAAGTCCAATGATGAAATGGTTTGCTTTAGGGTGAAATCTTAGAAACGATAAGTTCTTGATGCGATTTTATCTGATACTTTGAGTAGTTGATCTATGTTAGACTCGTAAGCACTTTATTATAGGTTTTTAGCAGTGAAATCCTAAGTAGTCGACAATATGACTAGTTGAAAAAAATTGTAGGTCGGTGAATGACCGTTCGCTTAGATGTCTATCTTGACTTGCTTGTGTTATGATGTGTGGTATGGTTGAAAATAAATGCAAAGTCTCTGAAGTAAAAAATAAAAAAAAAATAAACCACCTATAACCGATAAGCGTGAAGCTACCTATGGGCGAGTATTAGGATCACCATGAGGAGAAATGCTACCTTAAAGGGTAGGTGTGTTGAGAAAAAAAAGAAAAAGAGAAAAAAGAAAGAATGAAATAAATAGAGACAAAAGAAAAAGAAAATCATACCATATTGAGCACGGAAAAGTGATTGCAGAGCATAATTGAGACATCTAGGTTGGTTGGACCCATCGATCCCAATTTTTAAACAAAATCATTGAGTTGGCTTACCTAGGAATCAAGCTGTAAAAGAAATTTTTCATACACACACTTTGAGTCTGGCCTAGATCATTTATTCAAAGACTTGGATTTGAGTTGCATCGAGTGCTTAGAAGGTTCTCCGGTCTCATTACTGAGCATTCTTTGAGGACAATAATATGTATAACTATGGGACTATTTTGTAGCCAGTAATATAGTATGTTGATACGGAGTGACACATCGCGTAGTCCACCTTGACCTAGTGCAAACAGCGGAGAGCAGAAAGCTAAATCAAGCATGGGGGCAACCAGTCTACCACCCCGCGAATAAGGGACACAACGAGATCTTGATTCATGGGACCAAAGAGAATTGAGCAAATACCGGAAGAGAACTGGCATAAGGAAATAGTAAGCAGACCCAGGGGTGATCAAAAACATTTATAGGCAAATGGAACCAAAGAACACAAGGAATGCCTAACCCATCGGAATAGGAAGTACATCCATACATACATGCATACACGTCACATGCACGCAATTTTTGTTTTGTTTTTGTTCGCAGGTTTTGAAGAAAAGCGGTCAAGACAAGCAATTTGGGAATAAAGCCCATGGAACAAAGCCCACTCTTAACATAGTTCGGGAACAAAGCCCACTCTCAACACAAGTTCGGGAATAAAGCCCAGGGAACAAAGCCCACATTCAGCACAGTTAGGGAACAAAGCCCACGCTTAACACAGTTCGGGAACAAAGCCCACTCTCTACACAGTTCGGGAACAAAGCCCACATTCAGGACAGCTCGGGAACAAAGCCCACAATCTACACAGTTCGGGAACAAAGCCCACTCTCTACACAGCTCGGGAATAAAGCCCAGGGAATAAATCCCACAATCAATTCAGTTCGGGAACAAAGCCCAGGGAATAAAGCCCACAATCAACATAGTTCGGGAATAAAGCCCACAATCAACACAAGTTCGGGAATAAAGTCCAGGGAATAAAGCCCACAATCAACAGTTCGGGAACAAAGCCCACAATCAATTAAGTTCGGGAATAAAGCCCACAATCAACACAGTTCGGGAATAAAGCCCACTCTCAACACAAGTTCGAGAACAAAGCCCAGGGAACAAAGCCCACATTCAGTACAGCTCGGGAACAAAGCCCATTCTCTACATAGTTCGGGAACAAAGCCCAGGGAATAAACCCCATAAACAACTCAAATAGGGAACAAGACCATCAACTCAATTTGGGAACAAGACCCTCAACTCATTTCGGGAACAAGACCCACAACTCAATTCAGGGAACAAGACCCTCAACTCAGTTCAATTCGGGAACAAAACCCACAAGACCCTCAACTCAGTTCAATTCGGGAACAAAACCCACTCGGTGGTTCGGGAACAAGACCCATAGGTCAAAGCACCTCACCATCAACTTAACACAGTAACAGTTCGGGAATGGACTACCTCATAGTAACGGTTCAGGAACGGACCACCTCATACAGTAACGATTTGGGAATGGACCACCTCATACAGTAACGGTTCGGGAATAGACCACCTCACAGTAACGGTTCGGGAATAGACCACATCTCACCAACTCAGTTCGGTAATGAATCATAGAGATCACAGCAACTTGCATGGATGAACCTTGGGGGTCGCAGCACCTCACCACCATCAATTCAGTTTGAAGCATCTCAGAATAACATGTAAGTTAAGCAACAGCTGGCGAGCCAGGTAAGTAAAAATGCATGCATGACTTTGATAGGATTGTCACTGTCACACACTGCACAAGTCCCATAAAAGTGGGGGTGACTGTAGACACTGTATTTTTGCATAATGCCCAATGATGAGCCTCATATGGAGACACTACCCAATAAGTCACGGAAGTCGCGAGAAACGGACGCCGGAAGGGAAAATTCTGAAATTAATAGCTCGTCAAATTTAAATTCGCTAGTTATCCACGGGTTCGCTTAGTCAATTCATGTTTCAAACTTTAATCTTGGCCCAAAACCCTCGCACCCATTCAAAGCCCATAAGCACACATCCAAAGCACATACGTACCCATTCAAAACCCTAACCCTAGCTCACCACTATATAAAGACCACTAAACTAAACTGTGGGACACAGAAACAGGGTGACGCATGCGGTTCTAGGCTCGCGGCCTAGTTGGGAGTATGGAGTAGCCCGCGGGGGACTAAACCGGAGAATAATGGAGTCGCCACCCGGTGTGAACCGGGAAAATGAGATTTAAGGCCGCACTCACCCCTCGCAAGGGAAGACCTCAAACCGTTGGGTTCGGAATGGTCCATTACTTATGCCACTTGTAATAAAATGATTTGTGCAATAATCTAACCAAGCCTAAGCAACATATTTCCAAGGATGATTTACCCCTAAGTTCGCATGCATACATCAACAAGTTCATCTAAATTTACATGTAACACATATCTGAATTTGCATACAGCCTATTTGCATGTAATCTATGTCTCAATTTGCATACAAAAAGATAAATTAACATACGGCAAGCATACAAGTTAATAAACACATTGTACTCATACTTGTGTGGAATACAGATGAACGACACATACACAATCTTACGTAATACAGAGAAGCAACCAGGTTCATCATACGAAGGGATAGCTACTAGGGATAATTATGCATGAAATCTGATGAAAATGACTCAGTTCAGTGGGTGCGCGTTCATGTAGCGTTCGTAAACGCGTTCGAACGGTAAACAGAAGGTTTGTGTTCGTATAGCGTTCGAGAACGCGTTCGAACGGAACCAGACCTGATGCATGATGAAACTAAGAAAATACGTATGCATTCGCGTAGCGTTCGAGAATGCGTTTGAACGGTAAACAGAAGGTTCGCGTTCGTATAGCGTTCGAGAACGCGTTCGAACAGAGCCAGACGTGATGCATGATGAAACTAAGAAAATGTGTGCGCGTTCGCGTAGCGTTCGAGAACGTGTTCGAACGGTAAACAGAAGGTTCACGTTCGTGTGGCGTTCGAGAACGCGTTCGAATGGAACCGGACCTGATGCATGCAATATATTCATAGACAAACAAATCCACAATGTACGACCTCACGTATCCGATTGAAGTCATCTCGCATCCAATCGAATATACACTATCCGGCGCGGCAAAGCATCGTGGTAAAGGATTTTAACCTCTCAAAATAGAGGACCTTTAATCGCACTTACTAATCTCATGCGCAAACAACACAATACATATATAAAGAAGTAAAGACAACGATATCAGACTTCATATATCCGATTGAACACATCTTACATTCAATCAAATATACGTCATCCGGCATGGCGAAGCATCGTGGTAAAGGATTTTAACCTCTCAAAATAGAGGACCTTTAATCGCACTTACTAAGCCCATGCGTTTTATCACCAATTGCATAAACAACTGACATACATAAAGTAAAAGACACGATGTAAGAGGCGCGGCAAAGTGTTGGCGTAAAGGTAGCATTTTGGTATTTTCTTCCTTCAAATGGAAAACCTTTAGACCGACATACTAAGCCCAGGCGCATCACATCATCAATACAAACAAATCATCATACGAAAATTAAATGGCGAGATGAAAAATACAGATAATAAACAAACAAGATAAAACAAAGCGAAACATGTGCCATTTGCTCGAGTGGTACGTGGAGTTGTATCCCGAGTACAGATCATACTATCGTCTATTCGAAATCGGCTATGAAATTTATGTCCGGGTTTCCATCCTATATACCACAAGATGCGACACATTTTCATTCATTCAAAGGCCACAACATACATTAAAAAAATGACTCTCATGCGACAGTGATGAATAAAACAATTTAAAAAGGATAGATGAAAATAATAGGAAAAATACCCTCAAGTCTAACCTTTTATGTCGACTCTCGGAAGTACGGTGCACGGTCGTCGAAAAATGGGGGAAATGCTCTGCAATTCCTCTGGTTCACAGATTCACGCCTTTCCTCGCTATTCCACTGCTCAAGCTACTGTTTTAACTCTGATGCGCTGCTGTTTCGACTCCGATTCGCTGCTGTGTTGCTACTGTATTTCTACTGTATTTTGGTCACTGTTTTTTGGTATTTCTAAAGGCTTTAAGTGCAGTTTTTAGTTATTGTTTTAGGGATTAAAAGTGCAGTTTTTGTTGGTCACTGGTTTAGGTGATTTAGAGGCTGTTTTCTTAGGTATTTCGGTGATATGGGGGCTGCTGTATAGGGGTTGTTTCAGTGGTGTTTCGGGTTGTAATGTTTTCGGAAATGGAGGGGTTTATGGGGCTGTGATTTTCGGCTAAGGGTGTATGAGGAGAAGAGAAATATTTGCTTGTTGTATGCGTGTGAGTGAGAGAGAAGTTTTTTTCTTGTATCAATGAGCTAGGAGCAAGGGTTGAAGTTTGTGTTTATTTTTATAGTGATTCATTAGGGTTTGCTTGTTTGTGCATATGTTTTAAATAAGGAAACAAAACAATTAGTGTCTTACTAGGAAAATCTATATTTGATTGGAGACAAGATTGGTTCAAATTAGGAAGCTAATATATTTGATTTATCTTGTCTAGGCATGAGATTTGTTAAGTTAGGAATACAATATTTTTGATTGGGAATATAATTGGTTGATTGATTTTAATTAGGCATGATTTTATTTAATGTTTTATTTAGTTTGGTATATGATTTAATTAATATTTTATTTAATTCCCCATGTGTTAAATATGTGTTTTATTAATTGGGATGTGTTTTATGGGCTTTGGTGGGCTAATTGGGCTTGGGTGTGATGCTAGCAGCAAAACCAGAAATACCGACACTGTTCGAACGCCTCTTCGAACGCTACACGAACGCCCGCAATCTGCCTGACGTTCGAACGCAGCACGAATGAAAACAATGAACTTATGAAATGAATTTGATGACATGTCTATTCTGAATCTCCCCTTCCGACGTCTTTTTCCCGTGACTTCCGTGACTTAAAATGTAGTGCCTCCAAAAGAGACTCGTCATATGGACTTATATGCAAAAATACAGTGCCTACATAAACCCTAATGGATGCAACCCCCACCAAGGCACTTCACGCCTCTCTCTCTCATTTTAACAAAGAAAACAATGTAACCCTAGGACTTTTCTTCTTCCTCTCGCCACTGTCTGCTTCCTCTCTTATTTTCCCATCAAAGAAACAGTCTCGCCTAACTGACATCCCTTGGCCTTCTCTCCATTCACGACATCCCTCTCTCTCAACCAAAAATATAAACCATAATTATCTTCTCTCTCTCTCCCGCTCACAAAAATAAAAACAAACCATAACAAGCTTCCTGGATCTCTCTCGCCCCTCACACATCACTCATCTCTCTCGGTCATAAACAAGAAAAACCCTAAATAAACCATAGCACGCACACCATCACGGCCAACAAACAAACTCACGGCTATCAAAAAAATAGAACCCTAACAGCTATCGGCAATTTGGAGTCTCCATCCTCTCGGCCCCCTCACCCTCTTCTCTCTCACAAAGCCAGAAACAGCCCCTCTTCCATGCAAACCATCATATTGTTCTCTCTCACTCAAAACACACACTCACACAAGGCAACCTGAGACTTCTCACACTACCACTCAATCATCCGAAAAAACCAAAGCCATACACGATAGCCACACATCTTGCACACATTCACGGCTTCACACACAAGCCACGTGAATGCACCCACTCACACACACAAAACGTATACAAACAGCACTTGGTTCACCCACGTTCGACACATAGCAACCAAACACACACACGGCACCACACAAAGACACACACTCAAAACACAGCCCACCAAGGGACACACGGCACACACACAGCCAACGAAACTGCCCAGTAAAGAAACAAACAATAACTACCCCACTGACCGACCAAAACAGAAACCCTAAAGCCTTCATATCACCGAGAGGCACTCACACGGAAGGGCACTCATGGTAAACCCTAATAGCCTCTCATATCTCTCTCTACCATCATCATCACCGAATAAAACAACAAAGAAAGCCACAAATAGTAACCCTTCATCACGTAAACTACAAACCACAAAACCAACCAATAGCTACCCTTCATCACGTAAACAAATAACCCTTCAACTAACAAACTCCACCAAGAGCACTCACTCAACAACAACAAAATAAAATAAGCAGCCCTCCACCGACACTTTCAAACACACACACATGAGTCACTCTTTCAAAGATACACGCACACAATAAACACACTAACACTGCCAAAGACACATCACTCACGCCAGAAAGATACCCCTTCACAGCCGACACACACACACAAACAGACAGCAATAACCGAACAAAGTAGCCCTTCAGCCAACAAAATACACACACAAACCGACTCACTCACTGCCAACAAACTGCCCTCCACGTGAACCATCAAACCCAATTCGCACACGCATGCCACTCAAAAATAAGACTCCAAAATCAAGCACTCAACCAAGATAAAACAGCCCCTAAAACACTCCCCTAACCGAGACAAAACCAGCCCCCAAACCAGTCCAAAAATCATCTCCATATTAGCCTAAGAACAGCCTGAAAACAGCAGCAGAAAACGCAGGAAAACAGCGGGTAAAAACAGAGAAAACAGCGAGCAGAATTAGTGAACCAGAAAAAATAGCGGAAATGTTAACCCTTCCGGTGACGTCCCAATGCACTCCCGAGAAGCGACTTAAAAGGTAAGACCTGAGGGCACCCTTTGTTATATTTTATTTTTTCGTCCTGGAAACGGCATGCTTGGTTGGACGTGGAATACGTCCAACCGGGCATGCAAAGTCCTACATTGAAAACGGCCAAATTATTTGGTCACATATTTAGTATTCCGCATTTATCTCGTATTATTAGTCTTTTATTATTTCGCATTTAATTTACGTTTATTGTTGTTTTATTGTTCCGTACTTTTGTTTTGTGTTATTTATCTTCCTTGTTATTTTGCATATTTGTCTCTTCGGTTATTTATTGTTATATGCATTATCATATTTCATGTATGTCAACATTGGGTTAATGATTGCGTTGTGTTAATGCTTGCGTGCTATCCCTTGCGGTATATCGAATGGAAACCCAGACATAAATTCTGTAGCCGAATCTGAATGGACGATAGTGCGGTCTGTACTTGGGATATAACTCCACGTACCGCTTGGGGAAACATTCCTGCATGTGTTTATGTCATTTTAGACGACACTTTGGTAATCTCAAACGCTACACGAACGTATGCATTCTGTCTCTCTCCGTTCGAACGTGTTTCTGAACGCTACTCAAACACACGAATTCGGCCTCACCTCGTTCGAACACGTTTCCAGACGCTACACGAACGCGCATGCATTCTGTCCTGTCATATATGATATCATGTCCAATTCGAACGCGTTTCTGAACGCTACTCGAACGCATGCATTCTGTTTTATCATGCATCATATCTCATACCGTTCGAACACATTTCCGAATGCTACGCGAACACGCATATAGTGGACAGACCCTTTCTTCATCATATTTTATGCATGTCTACATCTTTGGTTATTTCTTTCGCATTATATACTTAAATATCTCTCTTTAATGTAATATGCTTCCATTGCTTCTATTAATGTTTATGGTTATGCGAATTCATGTGTTTATTTGAATTATCTTGCGTGTGTTGCATTAGACTTGGTTATACTATTGCATAAATCCTTTCATTACAATTGGCATAAGTAATGGACCATTCCGAACCCAACGGTTTGAGGTCTTCCCTTGCGAGGGGTGAGTGCGGCCTTAAATCATTTCCTAGTTCACACTGGGTGGCGACTCCTTTATTCTCCGGTTTAGTCCCATGCGGGCTAATCCATACTCCCGAACGGGCCGCGAGCCCGGGCAGCGTCGCCGTGTCCACAATTGTACAAAATAATAAAGTGTTCAAGGAAAATTTTAGAATACAAATAACCCCACCTATCTCCAAAACCTTCAAAATGTTAAAAGTTTTTAATTTAAGTTTCAAATTCATACTCAAAGCTATAAGCTAATGAGACATAGTCATAGACTATTGGGACCACCTTTATTAATTTATCTTAAAATTCCTATATGAATATATATATATATATATATATATAAATATATAAATATTCAAATAGGAATTTGAAGATTTATATGCACAGAAAAATGATATAAATCATAAATTATAAATTATTGTAATGATTCTGAAAAATAATAAACTCCCATATTTTTCTCTTGTAAATGCAGGTAAAGTACGAAATAACGTAAATCTTTGTGTCTTTAGTTATTGTACGGGCCAAATTTGGTCTAAGGGTAATTTCGATATTTTGCTCCAGGACCACCGCTAAATACACCTCCGAAACTCCCTAACCAAACCCCAAAGACACAAGTGCAGGCCCAGGCCCAATGAACACCAACGCCCGTAACCGAAGGATCATTCAAAGGCAAGTCCACGTAACGCCCAGGCTCATAAACACAAACCAGTCGTTCCAGCCTACAACGGGTAAAAGCAGTAAATACCCCTCATGAAGTCGATCGTTACGGACGAGTGATCAAGTGTGATTAAGGACATACCCCTCATGTGGGTATATAAGGGAGGAGGCTCCATGAGGAAGGGGGTATTCAACCGCAAGCTCTCACACTCGGAACCTTTGAACACTTAGCTCTCCTCACTTCCCACCTACCGCCCTCACGGCAGCCAACGAGGATCAAGGTATCATCTGACGTTTGTCCCCTGTTCTACTACTTTTGCACCTCATTTCCATCACTGACTTGGGCGTCGGAGTGCCTACGGTATCCACCACACTGGTGGGTAGACCCTCCTCGCTCATCATACTTCTTTGTTTTACAGGATCGCCGGTGCCCCTCCCTACGAAATCTTGATTGTAGACGTCGGGTGAAAATCAGCGTCTACAGTTTGGCACCCATCGTGGGGCCCTAGCGATTCATAGCTTGCAAAGATGTCTCCATCTACAACCTTTCCAAACACCCCTACTCGTATGGCGTCACGCAACGAGCAAACACCATATCTCATGACCACTTAATTAGCCATCCTCCAAGAACAATTACATACATTAGGATTGTCATCTGGCCCATTTGTTCCGTTCTTAATAGGAAGTCCATTTGCTCTAATCAACTTATATGGACCACCACTTGGACTATTCTACAAACTCCCTTCAGTCGACATGAGAATACCCTCATAATTCCCGGCATACCCAATCAACCAAGAAGAATTCTCTAAGGTTGACATCTATTTTAGACTACTTGGGGGGGTTACCATCTAATCTAAATGGCGTGGATAGAATATCATCCCCTTCAGACTACGAAAGATGATTGTCATCTCCTCCAGGTGACAAGAAATATTACGTGAATGGAGTTTCATCAATTCTAAACTCCATTCGACCATAGTCTCATGGACCTACATCATGAGCAAGGTGCCTCCCTTCAATGGAACTATATTTCCTACCATTTACCTCACATGATGAAACGATGTGTTTGGCATGAGGAGGATGTCCCAGTGACAGTACCTGAATGAAGGCTTGGCATGGACATCCCGGTTAACATCACCAGATGACATAAGAGGATAGTCATTTTCTCCATACGACAAGTTGGTCATCAACTCCTCACTACATCCAATATTGATATTTTCTCCAAACGAAGAAGAATATTGTTATTCCTCTGATGATATGCATGATTTACCATCTCATCCAGACGACATGGATGTAGTGTTATCTTCCCCAGACTACATTGATAGAATGTCATCTGTTCGATAAGATGTGGAAGGATGTTATCTCTTCCATGCAGCAAGAGTAGAAGGATTGCATTGTTCTCTTGATGATATGAAAATGTCTTGTAGACTGAGTGGAGAACCTTTGGAATCTCCACAAGGTCCGTTCGATCGTAGACTCATGGATTCTCATCGGATCCAGCAGAGTGGACTCACTGACCTCCATTTGGTTCAGAAAATAATAGCTTCATGGACATTCCACGTGTCCAGTCTACCATGATTCTATTGACCTTCACCAGGTTTATGGATCTTTCGACTGAACAATATCAGGAGGCGTGGAACATGTCTTATTGCATGTCCATGATGCCAGACCTTCTCATGCAACCAACAAGACCACGAGAGTCAACCAGAAAGTAAGGCATAACTACTGACGCCGGCTCAAAATCCACAAAAACCATGGGGGACCAGCCTCGACAAAGAAACCAATATCCATAACACATGGCATGAGTCCATTTTCACTCAGCCCATCACTAGCCAAAAATAAAACAAAACTCAGTCTAAAATCCCACATTGCTTCTTTTAAGGCCACAGCCCTTCAAACACTGTCCACGCATAACTAAAACACCCAAGCCTAGCCCATGGGCAAAAACGTGTAGACTTCAAAAGATTGCAAGATGTTTACAACTAAAGTCATTCAATGCTTAAAAATATCCTTCGTCAAGCCACGCTACGTGCAAAGAAGAAATGGCCTCAACGTGCCTACTGAAGCAGCCCCACTCGCGGAAACCCCATATGCTCAGCTGTCACAAACAGGGTCATGTGGAGGAGACTGCCAACATAATACACGTAGGAAAATGCCATTGCCAAGCTTATTCTATAAAAGGGAACAGCAAGATTGTAAGCCACGTTCAGTTGGTTTCAGAAAAACCTCGTGGATAATTGTGGCAACCGGCCAAGCCCCATAGTGAAATTTAACGGACCCCACACGTGTCTCAGCCGCTCGAGTCGACTGCGAGAGGAATTTCAGATCCGTAGGTCAATCTTTGCAGAGTACCGTATCGTTGTGGAAAGTGGCCCGGGGACTTTCCTGGGCCTTAGACAAAGCTACCGGCTCATTCACGACAACCTGCAGTCAAAACCTCTCACATTTTAAACTAATGTCTCGTCCAGGTAGAATGAAAGGGACGACACCGCCAAAAGTGTCGATGATAGATTGCAGCTTGGTCAATTCTACTTTGCCTTGCCATTGAGTTGATCATCCCATTTAGTTTTAAGAAATAGCTGCATTAACAGTGGAAGCCAGAGCTGCACAAGTGATGAGTAGCGATAAGTGTTCACTTCAGTATTCCTAGGTATGAGCACTGGTGGACATCGTCAAGGTAGTGTCGTCAGTGTTGCTGGGTTGAGAAGATGAGGATGGAAGTTTTCGATGAAGTAGAGTGAAATATTTGAATAGAGGGGGGTGTGGGTGTTCCAAGGAAAGATGAGTGTGGCATTGGGGTATTTTAGGAAATGAATTAGAGTATTGCAGTGGCTTATGGTAAATTTGATTCTTGGTGATGTGAGCCGACTGACATATTGATGGCCACTCCTTGTGCGATGCTCACACGTGATGCTCAAAATCAAAAGAAGGATTAAAGCTTAAAGTGCCAAAACCGTTCACACATGTGTATGATTAAAATCCCAAACGACGTGGACTTTATCCATTCAAAAGGCAGTATCCTACCCATTCGACACAAAAAGCCATATCCCACACGGCACTCCATCTTATGGATTCAGCTTCAGCGTATCGTCTTGGGAGTTATGGTCTCCTCTCTTGTTCATTCAATTTGCAGTGGGGATTTGGGAGTTATGGAACTTGAGCAGTTATGGTTCTTGAGCTGTGGATCTTTGTTGTGGTGTGTCTCTTGAGCCGGTTGAGCTGGTGTGGGTTTGATTTTGTTAGCAGCTACATCTTGGTTTTCTTCCAAATAGTCGATGTGGGACAATAGGACTTATCTCTTGCTGTTTGTTTTTTCTTGTTCCTAAGCCAAAGGGTTTTGGTTGGGCGACGTGGGATTTAGTCTTTTCTGCTGCTTGTTTTGGTTATTACAATGGGCGATGTGGGACAAAGGCAGAATTTATTTTAGGCGGTTACTGGGCGATATGGATTTCAGCCAAAGCTTTGGGCGTTTGCATATGGATTGTGTGCTGTTTTTTGGGTTTCGACCGAAGCTTTTATTCTTTATGCTTTGTGGGCCTACCAAGTGATTGGGCTGGCTTTAGTTTTATTTCGCGGTGTTGTCCTCTCAGTTGAGCGTGAATGGCGTTGATGATTTGGTTTTGGGCCGTTTTGGGCTGCTTATTTTCTCTTTTTCTGGATGTGGAGTCTTTGTTTTTTGGGCATGCCAGTTTGTTCGGCCTTTTGCTCATGGAGTTGGGCTTGTGGGACGATGCTCATGGTGCTATGGTCCGAGGAGTTTGTGTATGGCAGATTTAGAGAAGTCTGTAATTTTCTCAGTTTTTTTTTCTTGTTGATCGGCCTTGTTGGCTTTTGGCTTTGCCTCTTGTGTTGTTTAGCGCTCTCCTGGGGGATACGTATCTCTTCTTTTAGAATATACAGTAATATTTTCCAAAAAAAAAAAAAAATGGGCCCTAGCATCATGGGTTATGCATCTTCTTGCATGTTAGAGAGAATCTTCTCCCTCGCCCACGAAATATGGCGTACGTTGGCTCCCACGCTTCTCGGTTTTGGCATGTTTCTCTGGCAGCAAGTGTATGGCATTTTATGTGGCTTTTTAGTCATCCCTTTTTTTTTGCATGCATGCGTGCATGTTCCTATGTAAGGATAATTGGGCCTCTTTTATGGGCCAGTCATTGCCGACAGTAGAATGACTTTGATCCTACAAATGGACCTGGGTTGCTTTTGTGGGTGTGACAACAATGACAAGGTTTTATAAAGAGGAGACCGGTTTAGAAGCCTTACAAGACCCAGTAGACTTGGGACAATCTGGAAGAAAAAAAGGATAGTCTTCCTCAAATATTCATAAGACCATTTGTCCCAGCCGACAAGCTCTCCATATGACATGTATAAATATTTTCTCCCCATTTATGTACCGTATTTGTGGCTTTGAAACTCGTAGGCAATATCATGCAGCCCAATACATGGACCTTCGTCTGGTCCAGACAACATGTAAACTCCCCCGGGTTCCTCTTCGGGACTAGTATGTTGGTGGTTGTTCTGGCCTCATCAAGTCCAGTCGACGGGAACACTCCCCAATTGGCTCGAGATGGAGCCAAAACTTAGTTAATGGACCTTCTCCTGGTCCAGATGACATGTAGACTCAGTTTGGTCCCACTTTGATACCAAACGAGTGACTGTCTTCATGGCCTCATCAAGTCCAGTTGACGGGAACATTTCCCATTTGTCCCAGCCGACAAGCTCTCCATATGACAGGTATAAATATTTTCTCCCCATTTATGTACCATATTTGTGGCTTTGAAACTCGTAGGCAATATCCTGCAGCCCAATACCTGGACCTTCGTCTGGTCCAGAAAACATGTAGACTCCCCCGGGTTCCTCTTCGGGACTAGTAGGTTGGTGGTTGTCCTGGCCTCATCAAGTCCAGTCGACGGGAAAACTCCCCAATTGGCTCGAGATGGAGCCAAAACTTGGTTAATGGACCTTCTCCTGGTCCAGATGACATGTAGACTCAGTTTGGTCCCACTTTGATACCAAACGAGTGAATGTCTTCCTGGCCTCATCAAGTCCAGTTGACGGGAACATTTCCCAATTGGCTCGTGATGGAGTCAAGTTTGGTTCATAGACCTTCTTCTGGTCCACACGACTTGTAGGCTCGGTTTGGTCCCTCTTCGAAACCAACCGAGCGAGTGTCTTCCTGGCCTCATCAAGTCTAGTCGACCAGGGACATTCCCCATGGACTCATGACGAGTCAAGTAGTAGACATGGATTACACATGTCGTATGACTTATATCCTCCTGGCCTTCATCAAGCCCAGTCGACATGATCATCTCCCAAGGGACTCATAAAAGAGTCAAGCGTTTGTTCTTTGACCTTCCTCTAGTTCAACTGACATACAGGCTCAGCTTGGTAACACCAAACGAATGAAAGGCTTCATAGCCTTCATCAGGTCCAGTCGATGGGAACACTCCCACAATTGGCTCATGAAAAATTCAAGTTCAAAACCAAGAATTTCATTTGGTCCAGACGACATACAGCCTCGGTCTGGTCCCTCTTGGCCTCATCAGGTTCAGCCGACCGGGGATATCCCCCATAGACTCACAACGAGTCAACTGGTAGACACGGACCACACATGTCGTATGTCATTTATCCTGACCTTAATCCGGCCCAGTCGACTGGGTACATCTCCATGGCTCTCATAAAATTCAAGCTCACAATCCTGACCTAATTTGGTTCAACTGACTGAACACATCCACGGTGAATCATGTAGAGTCAAATTCATTACTTGACACTCGTTAGGATCAATCAATAGACATCATCAATATTCGAGTACATCAACACCCTATGATCTCATCCCAGGCGACACACGCGTCAAGTACTCTCCAAGCCAATGACCCATTGACTTAGAGAGTATGAGACAAACTGTACGGGCCAAATTTGGTCTAAGGGCAATTTCGACATTTTACTCCAGGACCACCTCTAAATGCACCCCCGAAACTCCCTAACCAAACCCCAAAGACACAAGTGCAGGCCCAGGCCCAATGAACACCAACGCCCGTAACCGAAGGATTATTCAAAGGCCAGTCCACGTAACGCCCAGGCTCATAAACACAAACCAGTCGTTCCAGCCTACAACGGGTAAAAGCAGTAAATACCCCTCATGAAGTCGGCTGTTACGGACGAGTGATCAAGTGTGATTAAGGACATACCCTCAGGTGGGTATATAAGGGAGGAGGCTCCATAAGGAAGGGGGGTATTCAACCGCAAGCTCTCACACTCGGAACCTTTGAACACTTGGCTCTCCTCACTTCCCACCTACCGCCCTCACGGCATCCAACGGGGATCAAGGTATCATCTGACCTTTGTCCCCTGTTCTACGACTTTTGCACCTCATTTCCATCACTGACTTGGGCGTCGGAGTGCCTACAGCATTCACCACACCGGTGGGTAGACCCTCCTCGCTCATCCTACTTCTTTGTTTTGCAGGATCGCCGGTGCCCCTCCCTACGAAATCTCGATTGTAGACGTCGAGTGAAAATCAGCGTCTACATTTATTTTCATATTATTTATTTGATTTTGGCTTTATATCGATCTCACACTGAGAAATTTTGTGTATATTTGCTTGACCTTAGAGTCCAATGGGTTGTTATTACACGAAACGAAGTATTATTATTTATTAATGAAATGGGGCAGAGTATCAAGCAAAAAAGGGGGGCAGAATAGAACTTGGGCCATTGCCCGTTCAAATTTATTTTTTAAGGGCCTGGGCGAGGCCCGAGAGCCCAGGTATAGACCCGGCCCATAATAAGCCTGGATATTAAAGACCCAAGCCCATATTTCTTTTGGTGGCTCAAACATAAGTTTTATTTCATTTCAGTAGCATATACAGGAAGTTAAATATGGGTTCCGTATTGTGTCTTTCCTTCTTGCTAATGCTGCTTATTGCTTTAAAAGTTTCTCTTAAGAGGAGAGACACTTTAAATTTACAGTGGCTCAACAACAACTGGGTACTTATTTTTCGGCATCCGTACAAGTGTCGGCTGGACGGAATCATCTTTCTCCAGAGCTCTCCACCTGTTATCAAAGTTTTAACAAATTCACCATTTTAGAATCAGCTGCCTAATAATAAGATTCATTTTTGTAACTTTATATTTTGAAACGTCATCGTTTTATCTCTTACTTGTATCTGCACACCAAGTGGTGGATGAAAATGCAGATTTCCAGTTTAGCCAAGTTCATTCCAGGGCACATTCGCGGTCCACTGCCAAATCCAAGAAAGCTGTACGGCTTCATTGGTGTCTGCAATTGGGAAAAAAATAAAAAAAAACATTAAATTATTTTCTCAGAGAGGCAGCAGAAAGCTGATGAATGAACTGAAATGAGCTTACATCAAATCTGGAGGGATCAAACTTTTCAGGATTTTGAAATATTTCCGGGTCATGGTGAATAGAGACAACATCCAAGTTAATTGACCAACCTTTCATGATCTTGCACCCTGGATTTCAAAACATTTTAGAATCTCAAATTTACAGACACAAAACAAAAAAAAAAACAAAAAAGAAGGATAAATTATGGATCCCAAATTCCGTCCTTTTCCATCGATATTTCATCATGGAGTCAATTTACGGTGCTACATTTAGTGACAGGTTTTCGTAATAAAATTTCATATACTTAGTGAAAGATTTCATCTGTCATTGAATTACCAATGGAATAGGTATTATAAAATTTGTTATACTGAATTTTGCTGAAAACATCAGTATTGGCATAATCATAGGATTCATACCATCAATCTCAAAATCTGCAGCAGCTTTTCTTGAAAACCAAGGTAGTATTGTGGCCCTACGAAGAGTTTCATTGATCACCTGAATTTCAATGCAGGAAATTACTAAGAATCAGTGAGCTTCCAATGGAGAAATTATTGTGAAAGCAAATAATTGTTCTTATGCTGCTTACCTTGGCTGTGTAAGGCATGTTATTAACTTCAGACCATGTAAGATTTGATCCATCATTTCTGTTTGCTTGGATTTCAAGGTGCTCCTCCTGCAAATTTTCATCAGTAAATTCCAGCATAATCTCCATTAGAGGAAGTTAAAAACTTTAGTCAAAAGCTTTAAGTTAACATTATTACTGAGTTGTTCCAAAACAGCAGGATTTTCTTCAAGGAATTTGACGAGCCATGTGAGAGCAGCAGTTGTGGTATCATGACCTGCAACAAGCAGAGTGAGTATATTGTCCTTCAATTGATTATCAGTGAGTTTATTTTCATTAGTTTCATCTGCTGCTTTGCTATGCTTTATTATCAGAGATTCCAGGAAATCTTGTTGGATGCTTCTTCTTTCTCCTCCTGGAAATTGTAGAATCTAACATTGCATACATCCTATCTCTAGCCTGATCACATCAAATATCGCGTTAGAGAAAAACCAAAAAAAGAACATTAGTTGATTATCAACTGGTAAGATCTTTACAAGGGTTCAAATCTCTGATCTAACATTTGCAATTGCATAAATAAGGTGTGCATTTGAGTCCTTATGATTTAACAATGCTATTGCAACTGAGAAGTTTTACCTTGATACCGCGGTGAAAAGCAGTTCCTGGCATCTTGAATGGCAATGAAGCAAAGGAGGAAGAAATGAGTTTGAAGTTGGCCCTGAACTTTTCCTGCTCCTCACCGGTAGGTTCTAAGCTCATTATCATGTTTCCTATTACTTTGAGAGTGAACTGCATCAATTCAAAAGATTCAGTTAATACTCGCGGAATGTAAGATTTCCAGGAGACTAATAAATTTGCCCTTCTTGACTCAAACAATCAAGACTCAACTGTAGAAGCCTCTTCAAGAACTAGCACTTTTTTCCCAGACCATTGGTCTAATGTTTCAATTGCCAGAGTGTTGATAAACTGAAAATATTTTTTCAGGCCATCAACTGAGAGGGGCTCAGCAATCAGCCGTCTCAGTCGCTTGTGTGCTTCTCCATTTGTTTGCAGTAAGCTTGTTGGACCCAACACCTGCTGCCCTGTGTAAAAGAGGTTCAAGCTCACCACCCCATCTTTTCCTGTTAACAAAATTTTGCTTGCTTCTCTCCCAGTCATAATGACTGTGAATCTCCCCAACACATAAGTCTTGAACACTTTCCCATACCTGGAGAGCAAAATTCATGCATTTAAAGAAAAAAAAAAAAAAAAACATTAAATTATTTTCTCAGAGAGGCAGCAGAAAGCTGATGAATGAACTGAAATGAGCTTACATCAAATCTGGAGGGATCAAACTTTTCAGGATTTTGAAATATTTCCGGGTCATGGTGAATAGAGACAACATCCAAGTTAATTGACCAACCTTTCATGATCTTGCACCCTGGATTTCAAAACATTTTAGAATCTCAAATTTACAGACACAAAACAAAAAAAAAACAAAAAAGAAGGATAAATTATGGATCCCAAATTCCGTCCTTTTCCATCGATATTTCATCATGGAGTCAATTTACGGTGCTACATTTAGTGACAGGTTTTCGTAATAAAATTTCATATACTTAGTGACAGATTTCATCTGTCATTGAATTACCAATGGAATAGGTATTATAAAATTTGTTATACTGAATTTTGCTGAAAACATCAGTATTGGCATAATCATAGGATTCATACCATCAATCTCAAAATCTGCAGCAGCTTTTCTTGAAAACCAAGGTAGTATTGTGGCCCTACGAAGAGTTTCATTGATCACCTGAATTTCAATGCAGGAAATTACTAAGAATCAGTGAGCTTCCAATGGAGAAATTATTGTGAAAGCAAACAATTGTTCTTATGCTGCTTACCTTGGCTGTGTAAGGCATGTTATTAACTTCAGACCATGTAAGATTTGATCCATCATTTCTGTTTGCTTGGATTTCAAGGTGCTCCTCCTGCAAATTTTCATCAGTAAATTCCAGCATAATCTCCATTAGAGGAAGTTAAAAACTTTAGTCAAAAGCTTTAAGTTAACATTATTACTCTGAGTTGTTCCAAAACAGCAGGATTTTCTTCAAGGAATTTGACGAGCCATGTGAGAGCAGCAGTTGTGGTATCATGACCTGCAACAAGCAGAGTGAGTATATTGTCCTTCAATTGATTATCAGTGAGTTTATTTTCATTAGTTTCATCTGCTGCTTTGCTATGCTTTATTATCAGAGATTCCAGGAAATCTTGTTGGATGCTTCTTCCATTTCTCCTCCTGGAAATTGTAGAATCTAACATTGCATACATCCTATCTCTAGCCTGATCACATCAAATATCGCGTTAGAGAAAAACCAAAAAAAGAACATTAGTTGATTATCAACTGGTAAGATCTTTACAAGGGTTCAAATCTCTGATCTAACATTTGCAATTGCATAAATAAGGTGTGCATTTGAGTCCTTATGATTTAACAATGCTATTGCAACTGAGAAGTTTTACCTTGATACCGCGGTGAAAAGCAGTTCCTGGCATCTTGAATGGCAATGAAGCAAAGGAGGAAGAATGAGTTTGAAGTTGGCCCTGAACTTTTCCTGCTCCTCACCGGTAGGTTCTAAGCTCATTATCATGTTTCCTATTACTTTGAGAGTGAACTGCATCAATTCAAAAGATTCAGTTAATACTCGCGGAATGTAAGATTTCCAGGAGACTAATAAATTTGCCCTTCTTGACTCAAACAATCAAGACTCAACTGTAGAAGCCTCTTCAAGAACTAGCACTTTTTTCCCAGACCATTGGTCTAATGTTTCAATTGCCAGAGTGTTGATAAACTGAAAATATTTTTTCAGGCCATCAACTGAGAGGGGCTCAGCAATCAGCCGTCTCAGTCGCTTGTGTGCTTCTCCATTTGTTTGCAGTAAGCTTGTTGGACCCAACACCTGCTGCCCTGTGTAAAAGAGGTTCAAGCTCACCACCCCCCATCTTTTCCTGTTAACAAAATTTTGCTTGCTTCTCTCCCAGTCATAATGACTGTGAATCTCCCCAACACATAAGTCTTGAACACTTTCCCATACCTGGAGAGCAAAATTCATGCATTTACATAAGAAAAAAAAAAAATTCTCTCATGTGAACCTTAGCATTCTTTTGATTATGCAACTCACTTTAAATGAAATTGTAATTACTGTACCTCTGCTGTCTTTCCTTAACAAAGCTGTATATGCCTGAAGGACTTGAAAAAGCAGATAAAAATGGGAAGCTTTCACCTACTATAGGCCAGCCCAAGCTCCCTGGAATTCCCTCCATTTCTTTTGGTGAAGCCATTGATTGCATTAACAAGAAAACTGAAAGTACAAACGCCGCTAAGAGCAGCGTGATCAATAAGATGCCTAGCTCCATTTTCAGTCTCTGTATCGCTTAGCAACTAACAAAATTATGTTTGAATCCATCAAACGATAGGCTCCGGAATTTATAAACTTTGTTACATTGATTTTGGTACACATGAAGGAATCTAGAACATCATATGATTGGACAAAAAAGGATTGTTACTTACAATGTTGATGTGTATTACATAGTTGGACATTTATGGAATTACGCTTGTTCATTTGTTGATATCTTTGCAGGCCTTGTTCATCTTCTTGTTTATATACATATTTACATTGTTGGCTTGACATTACATTACATCTCCTTTGGTGTTATCAATTTACTTGTAACTTTCAGCCACTTAAAAGGAGATGAAACCGAATTGCCGGATTATTGATTTTGGTTCATTCTTTGGCTCTGTCTTTGATTCAGTTGACTTGTGAGTTTGCAATTGTTTATTATTATTGATGTTTCCTTCTAAGTTTAGAGCATCTTTATGATACTGACAATATTGACTCTGGTATAAATTTTGAATCAAAATTTCTTCAACTGTGTGTGTCTGTCCACTTTCACTTGCAAGTTCATAAAAATTAAACCCAGTTCTATATTTAGAAAATATTCTCAAAATTGCCGTCAAGAAAATTAGTCTTGTAGTACTTGCCAGTTAGTCATTGCCAGTTTGGCATTGCATTTTCAAATAGAAAATATGAAAATAAACAAATAGAGTAACAAGAAAAAAATTTCAAGGGAGGCAATGGCGCTGTGAAGCTAAAACCAGGGAGCACTTGTTCTTGAATCTGCAGATATAACATCATTAACATGAAGCAAAGAGAGTTCACAAAGATAATTCAATTTCCAGCAATCAATCATCATTACCACCTAATTTTTCCACATCATGTTTAAACTAATCTTCTATCCTGTGGGTAACATGGCCATATGTGCAACTGGTACCAAGGGCTGATCGGGAGTGATAGTCTTTCACAACCTTATCTTGCAAAACATGAACATTTCTATGTACAGAGATACCTAATGGCGTAAATATTCTTCTACTTTCTCAATGATTTAGATTCCCGCAAACGAACTTTCTTGAAGATGGAACTAGACCCTCTGGTTGAAGTCCATGAAGCTCGAGCAAGACTGCCCATTGTGTGTCTGATTGTTGGTCAATGACTGTGGCATCTGTTGCTGCTGCTGAGTCTGGGAGCCACCAAAGTGATGCACGGCCAGCTGGTGAGGAGGAAATTGAGGAGGTAATCCTCTGCCGAAAGGATTTCCATTTGCACCTGGAATCTGTCCAGTAGCTATCTTAAGCCGCTGCACTTCTTCCTTTAATGCTTCATTTAAAGCTGTAGGTCACCAGGAAAGAATATTAGAAACAACTTACCACAAAAACTTCCACTAAACCTATTTAATGCCACTTGGTCATAGCACTTATAAATAAATCTAGTGTTTTCGCTATGCGTTTCTTTTAAGTCTAGCATTCTTTCAATTGTCATGACTTCTCAGTTTAAGATATTCCGTGTTAACTTCAAGCATGCAAATTGTTCATGAACTGGGAACGAGATAAATTAGTCCGTTCTACAAACTCCATTCTAAATGATGAATTATAAAGAAATTAATACCATCCCGAAGATGTGCCTGTTGCTCCATAGCTTGTAACCGCAGTTTGAGTCCCTTATTCTCGGCTGTTAGCCCAGTAGTGTCTCTCTGCATTACATAGAACAACATTTATGAATGCTGATGATCTCTTTTTCATATACTTCCATTTTGATTTTTTTCCCTTATGATGGTTTTGATGTGTATCATCAAATTGATACTGTATCCAGGAGCTGTGCAGGACCACAGGTGACTGAGAAGCTCATGAAGATTTAATGGTAGTATACATCTCCTTTCTACTATATTAAGCCAGGGCCAGAAAGGGCCTAATTAAGCAAGAATATTTCCATTCTAAGAAAAAGCTAGTGGGAATATACGAATAAATGTGGGACACCACAAGAATCATTCGTGATTTATGCACAAAACCATCAATTTAATTTTTGACAGATATCAATACCACTTGATTTAACCTTTGCTCATTTACTTTTCCAATTATAGAATTAACCAGTAAACTGAACACAGGCACATGTCTACTTGAGCGTACACTTACTGTCACTCGAATGATCATATAGACATAGCAACATAATTCAGTTCATGTAATTTTCCTTTTGCACTTGTTCTACAAACTACCAAATGGAGAAGTACAACATTCTACTAAAATGCATATGTGATACAGCTAGGTATATTAATGACTAATCAAATCTAAATTCAATCATACCGTCTAGATTCTACTAAAGTGCAAATGTGAGAACTACTAGACATATTGGTAACTAATCAATATTTAGTCCATCATAAATTGTCCAAAACAAGGAATTTCAATGGCTGTGTCAAAATCAGTATTCTAAAATGCGTTAGGCACTGCCTAGGAAATTCCTCAGAAATTGGGGATTTCCGAAATTAGACTCCTAAGGAAATGTTGTTTAAGTGATGGGCAAGGTTTCTAGAGGTTCAATTTGATGAAAAACAAAAACAATTGAAGAAATTAGGTTTTTTTTGAAAATCAGGGTTTTTCAAAAATTTGTGAAATTAGAATGAAATTAAGCTTTGCAATGGTAAGAGAACCCAAAAACCAGTGGCAATTTGGTGTCAATTTCGACAAATCCCAAAAATCAACGGCTCAGGCAGCAGTGCGTGTGGTATCGAGCAGCAGCAATCGGTGTCAGAAAGAGTTGAAAATGCTCAAAAAAGGCTGACCAGGCGACTGCAAGCCTAACCCCACCTATTTGAGGTTAGACGCGGCGGCACCATGGTCAAAATTGACGAAACCACCCATGCCTTCTCACCTCGAAAATTGAGAATAAGATACATGCAAATATGTATTGATGCAGGTGAAGTATAGAGGGTGGATAACTTCAGATGAAGGTTTCATAGTGCAAAAAGGATTTTATATCCAATATCTCTCAAAGCAGGACTCTAATATAACTTTTGCTTTTACTAGATAGCATTTGAACTTCTCAAAATGAGAGCTACAACAGCATTTCATGTAACTCATAGCTCAGCGTCAAAACTGGTAAATTAATGAAATATAAGGCCATATTCCACGAGATCCAGAGTGCCTCAGATGAGACATCTCAAAATGTTTAAAAACCATGGCTAATGAGAATTAAGAAATTAACATATAGAGAGGATGGCCAACGAAACTGGAAATAAACTAAATAGTAGCAAAATAATGAGTGCACCAAACGAATCAACAAAAAAGACGGTAGACCTTAGCTTCCTATTGTGGACAGCTATAGACAAAATGGAGCAACAAGAAAAGACAAAAATCTAAGAAATTACCAAAATCTGGAGTACTATGCATTAAAGAACTAATCGTGCTAATTAAAGTATCAAACAAGCTTGCATTTAAACGTCAAACAATTGGAATAGAGTAACAAAATTGCCTTACTTTCAAAAAACAAATTTATACACGAGATACCCATGCATTAGCAGTATCGTTCGTGAAAACTATCAATTAAAATTTTTCAATAAAGTTATCGCTAGACCAGTGAAACATGCTATCATGAACATCTCTCACCCAAACATAAGTTTATCAGGGGGTGGAAAGAATCCGCTGAAGAAAAATGCTCAAATATAGCAGATGCATGGAATAAAAAGTTTGATGCACGAAAACATCAAGACAATTAAATTAAAGATCACAACTGCAATCGGAGAACGAAACTAAAGACAATAACGGAAAATCATGAACCATATATCTGTAATAAATCAGCCGGTCAACAATTTTCTCATGTAGTGCTACTATATTAAAGCAAAACCTTACCTGCAACATAGTAACCTGCGCCGACAAGGTGGTTGCTTCAGTTTGAAGTGTCTGCACTTTCCTCTCTAGCTCACCAGTGTATCTTATTTTCCTCTCCTTTGAACGCGCTGCTGATTGCCGATTAGCTAAAATCCTACAGAAAAAAATAATTATCCCATGAGAACATTCTTGTATTTGTAATTGTATATATCAAATACTAAATTAACACATATACAAAATTATTTTTTTCTTTCACTTTCGCATAGAACATAAAATAGTGAGGGAAAAAAAATTACCTTTTAGCTCGTTTGGGATCGATTAGGGCAAGCTCAGCGAGGCGATTACGATCAATGGCCTTCTTAACACCGTCGCCTAAAATATCTACGTCAAGTCCATCCATTGAGTTACTATGCCTATGGTGACTTCTCTTTTCTCCTGCTCCCGCCACCGTCGCACCGCTCACGACACCGGAAGCGGGGGAAGTCAAAGCCAAACTGTCGAAGAAATCGGAGTCGACGGAGAGACTGCGGAGGTGGTTGATAGGTTTAGGCTTCGGAGGGTTTTGGCTTTGGTTCTGCTTCTGGCCGTGGCTGTTGGACGACGAGTCGTCGGAAGAATCGAGTGGCATAGGGATGCCACGTGGCTGAGTCGGATTGGACGAGGGGAGGTCGAGAGATGAGAGGTCGAGGTCGGAGGGGTCGAATAGTAGGAAGTCGTCGAAGCGAAAGGAGGTGTCGGAGTGGGCCCTACGGTGGTGGATCCCACGGTGGTGAGGCGTCTCCGGCATCTCGTCTACGTCGTCTATAACCATCGGTTGTTTGCCTGTCGTTTTGTTTGGCATTTCGTTCATTTTCTCGTCGTTTTTCAGGAGACCAAAACGGTGCTGTTTCACTTGTTTGGGGAGGTTCAGTTAATAATTCGGCATTCTGATTTCTGACAAGAGAGATAGAGAGAGTCAAGTTAGGGGTTGTGTGGGGCCCATTGGCTGTCACTTTCGTAATTACTTTAGTTTTTGACTTCGTGATGGGGCTTCCTTGGAAAAAGTCTATGATTTTGGGAACTCAATGTAATTAATATAAAATTGTTTCTTTCTTTCCTTTCTTTTTATTTCGGGAAGTTTTGTCTTTCATAAATCTCTAAGAGGTCATGACACATGATAATAAATAAATTTTTAAAAAAAAATCACAATACGCTTTTAAATATATTTAGTTAAGATAATCAAAATAATTGTGAATATAATTTTATTACTAATTTGATCTCTATAACTTCATTAATTAATATTATATTTATACCTCCATATTATTGATAAATAATATCGATTCTTAGCACTTGAATTCATTAATCATAAATCAAATTTGGTAATTAATTTAAATTAAAAAATAAAAATTTCAAATATTTAGACAAATGATGATAGAACGGAGACATGTACAGTAATAACACTACAAATTTTTTTCTTCATTGAAAACAAAAATAGTGTGGTTTTATCATTATTTTTATCACCATTTTATTTGAATATTGTTGTCATTGTTCAAAATATATTATGAATTGCGATAAAAAAAAAAAGTAATAATAGTAATGAATGTAAGATATTATCAATGTAATTATTTTTAAAATTTTATTGATAGTTTAACGTGCTTATTTATAATATCAAAGAAAAATAAATTTGTTTATATTAATAAATTATAAAAATTCAATATTTCAACTTATATATGCGAATGAGAGAGAAGGTTTTAACTAGTCATCTATCCAAAAATTGCAATTTATAAATAATACTGGCCATGGGTGTGAAGAATCTTTAAATATACTATAAGTGTTGGCAGCACAAAAGCCGGACACGTAACCTGTTGTCCGAATTCCTGTGGGCCCATTTCAATTTGCTCCATATAAGGAATTCAATTACCATTACCAGAAATAAATAATTACCTTTTTCTAAACTCTTACTTACGGACTTACACGTGTCATTGCTCCACTTTTTGAACTATTTATCTCCATTCCCCCCCCTAAATTATTACAATAAATTATTATTATTATTATTATTATTATTAATCGGCTTACCTACACCTTCCATGTTACCTGTTGAAACACAAAAAATAATTCAAAATTATTTTAATTAAGCGTCCCCTAAGCTATATTCTTCATACATATGGTTAGCACATGGTGCATTGGTGCTTCATATTTTATATTTCATTGACTTTTTAATATATTTTATAATTATCAGTAATGTAAATGACGGTGTAGACTTACAATGGTTGAAAAATGGAATTATTTCAAGAATTAAGAACAAATAATATTCAACTGCAAGAAGTGTAAAACCTTTTAGATATTAAAAATAGTAATAATTTGACTCCATATATTAAGCCATGTGGAGGTTGAGGGATAATATTAAATATTTTGTAAATTGGTAAACCTTTTGGACTACAAATTTGTTAATTATTTAGTTTTAGACACAGTGGGTAACCTGCACCACCATGATTATGACACTTGTTGAAAAAAATGTCAAGAAGTTTCATATATACGCTCCAATTATATATTGTTTATACATATGGTTCTATGTCACATTTTTTTTTTTTTTTGTCTCTATCTATCAAATTTTATTGGAACATTTTTCTAGTTGCTGGAAAGTTTCAAATCAGCTTTCATGACAAAAGAGAAAAAAAAAAAAAATTCAGATTAGCTATTAATATTTGGAAGTCTTTGCATTTGATCTTTTAAGTGTCATTTTCTCATTAATTTATTGAATATACTGCATCTTTTTTGTCCTCTCCATTTTCACTATTTGTCGATAATTAATTATGCGATTAAAATAACAGTCGTAAAATATTTTAAATGCATTTCAAAAATAATTTTTTAAAACATTAGAAAATCCGCCGTCAATCGTCAAATCATCTAATTAGGACTTAAGCTGAACATGATCCGAATACGTTTTTACAAAAAATACATCTCCGAACTCGAACTCATGACTTTCAAAAATCATGCTAATTGTTAAACCAATTAATTTTCAATCACATTGAAATTTGGGTACTATGGTTTTGTCGAAAATATATGGATGGTTAATGATTTTTAGCCCAATTGTATTCTAGAATCATATCCTAAGTCAGCCAGGAAAATGGGCACCTTTGGGCCATACAATGAGTACAAAACTTTATTCAAATCCTCACCCTTTTGGGCCAAACACCAAACACAAGCCACATATATTTGGTGTCTTTTGGAAATCATCGGGGTGAATTTAAAGTTTTCTTTACCGTCATTCTAAATCTAATGACGTGGAGAGATTGTCCCATATATGATACATCATATTCTTCTTATTTTCATTTTTTTTTTTTGGGTGCGGTGCGTTTTTCAATGAATGAAAGTCATTCGGTTTTTGTGCTTTTAAAAGAGCAAAGGTATAATTAGGGCGGTAGAAAAATTTGAATCTGTCCTGATTTGAGGATAAATTTTTAGGGTTTTGGCCGATTTTTTTTAATAAAAATAATTATTTTAATTATATAAATTCATTTTAATATATTTATAACTAATTTTGTAAGGTCCAATAAAAAAATTATAAACATTGAACTATTTATTTATTTATTTTCATTTTTAAGTATTGAAAAATTTAAAAATAAAAATAAAAAAACCCAACTGGCCCGAGCCCATTGCCACTTCTAACCTATTATTTTAAATTAATTTTAGTTTTTTTTTTTAAAAAACTTACCCACTCGTGGAGGTGATATATCATGTGCCGGGTGTATATGTCACCTCTCTCACAGCAGGCGGGTCCCACACAATTGTGGGGCCCACCTGCTGTGAGAGAGATGACATATACACCCGGCACATAATATAATTTTCGCCACTCGTGAGTGTCTATATGGGCACAAACTCATAATCTCTAGTTTATCTTAAGGGTATGAGACCACAAAATTACTAACTTCATTGGATTTTGTTCAATTATCATATGTAATTTTATTTTAAGGTGAATATGATTTTCCCTCTTTTTCAAAATGTAGAAGGATGGATAAAAGCTTAAATTTACTTTTCGTGGATAAAATTTAAATTTATTTTTTATTCTCTTATTTTTTTTAAGATTCAAACTTAGATGGCTAGTTAAAAAATGTATTGAAAATCATTCACCCAAACCCTTGGGTCCCCCATAATGTATGTTCTGTACTTTTGTATATTGTATACATGTACATTGAGGTTAATACCTAACATTATCAAGTTGACCCACTAATTTAACAACATACATATCATGACGAACGACCGCTTAAATTTTTTTAGATCTTATAGGAAAAAACTAACGAGGTCTTGTTAAATTAGAAGTATTTTTTTAAAAATAAAATAATCATATTATTTGTTTCGAAAATAAGAAAGAATAAGGTAAATATTTATTAAAATGTAATAATTTAATAATTATATATTATAATTAATTAATCAATTAGGAAAAATTTATTTTATTTACATAAAAATTAATAATAATTTTGTAATACACTTAAATGTACAAATATAAATTTTTATGAGACATTATTTTTACCATAAACGACTGACTAAGTTGACTAAAGGTCGAACGACCTATGATTATGACATCATCATGTTTCCATTATTGTTTGACATGGCCAACAAAAACAGTTTTATGCAATTATGCTCAATTACAAAAATAGAAGTCAATATATCTCCACGAGTGTAGTAGCTTCAACAAATTCATGAGCAAGTGGAGCAAGCACTGCGATCACAAAGTGCACAGTATTGGCTTCAACTTGTCGAA
Organism: Zanthoxylum bungeanum; assembly: GCA_019454045.1. NCBI lineage: Eukaryota > Viridiplantae > Streptophyta > Magnoliopsida > Sapindales > Rutaceae > Zanthoxylum > Zanthoxylum bungeanum. The sequence goes on from SKCR01001259.1 coordinate 78,718, forward strand.
ATCCGGATTCAAATACTCAGTGGTTTGGTCAGAAAGTTTAAAATATTGATTCTATAAAAATAAATTTGATTTTCACAAAAAAAAAATGAGAGATAATAAGAGTCAAATAAAAAAAATATATTTCATTAACAATTAGAAATTGTAATGAAAAATAGATAGCTGAGGACGTGACTTGATGGTATAGGGTTTAAGATATGACCTTGAGGTTTTGGGTTCGAATCCAGAGAATGCGTTTCTTGTAAGAGCCTGAGACATCTGGAGATTTACCTACTCCGTTTAAGCCCGAAAGTGATGGTTTGGCGGCGATGTTTCCAACTATTCCAAAAAAAATAATAATTATTGGAATGGAAGACATTAAAAAATGATGATATTTTATTTTGGGCAAGAATTTTTGACCAAAATTATTGCAAAAGAATGATGGATCCTTAACTCCATCATGATTTGCACAACCTCCATTAATGCACAAATGCACATCTTTATCTTACCACATGATCAGGTCCCTGATGTAGCCAAAAAGGACTACACAATACAAATGGGAATCCTTTATTTTTGCAATTGATAAGATTAGAATGTACACTTAACACGCACCTATGAAATTGACTCCTGAAATGCAAATCCTGTACATGTTTTCCCAGTTCTGTTATGCTTAGAACTGTCAAACGGCACTATAAAAAATTATCTAAATATCGATGGATATTACTTAGGAAAATATTTCTATCGATAATTTATTGAAGGATTTAAAAAAAAAAAATAAATATTGAAAAAATTAACGGCGGATTTAACGATGAAATTCCGTCAATAATTTATAGCTACAAGATTTATAGCTTTGACTTATTCTATATAAGGCTTTGAATTAATAATTATGGTATAACGATTTAACGATTGAATTCAAAACCAAAATTAAGGATAGCTGTCATATTGGATGCATTCTCACTCTCTTAGACCGGCCGTGGCCATCCTCGGTCTATCCCACACAAAAAGGAGCAATAAAGATAGATGTATTGGACAATTATGACACATAACATTATTATTTTGTAAATGACATGATGTTTTTGTACAAAATTAACTATGTGACAAAACAAATTGCTCTTTTATCATTTGTAATTGGATTACATGGATATATAAATGATAAAAGTCCATATGATTAGTACCAGATTAATAAGATATGAGACAGTAATAATCCACAAAATGTTTAATCATTAAATATCCATAGTCGTAGTATTATCGAGACTGGACATCGATAATGCGGAATACACTTGTGCGCGTTATGGAAGCTTAACGACATAATTCTCATATATTTTAGTATATGATACTTATGCAAGTGTAATAGAAGGTTCTATTTACAGATGGTACGGGAATAGCTTCGCTCTGGATAGACCCATCGGAATCCCATTGATAGTATGATTATGTGTCTATGGGAATCCGAATCAGGGTAGGTGTATTTGTCTTAACCTGAGACTTGCATCGCTAATACTTGCGACAATCAGTATACTTTGGTTTTGGTCGTCCGGGGCTTTAACATGTTCTGTGTATGCCTCTTCTGGGTATACTGAGAATTGTAGTGTATTGAGTGTGATGTCAAGATGGAAGTATCACTTCAGTCATATGGAGATGATGATCATGCATGGATACATAACTGGTACTCTTAAGTACTGCAGTCATCGGGATAATATGAGTAGGTCATGATTAACCGATTATAGAGACTAGTTGACAGTGATCCGATATATGCTTCGTACGGGGCAAACACAATTCTAGCATCATGCCTAGCATGTGACATCTGATACTGGATCGTAATACGCAATACACAGTATGTTATGCCTAGACCCGGCCGGCGGTTCGGTTCCGGTTCGGAACCGAACCGAACCGGCCGGTTTCCGGTTCCACAAGTGTGAAACTGGAACCGAACCGGTTAATTCCGGTTCGGTTCCGGTTCCACACTTAAGTGGAACCGGAACCTGAACTGAACCGGAACCGACCGGTTCGGTTCCGAACCTTTTTTTTTAAAAAAAAAATGGAAAATAAATTAAAATAAATGAGATTAATTTTATAAATAAATAAAATTATTACATTGAAGAACTTGAGCTTAAATTTTTATCTTATTTAAGTTGTCTACGTATCCTTCATGGGTGAGAGGAATCAAAGCTCACGTAGTTTCATTACAATTTTAAGACATTTCCCCTTTGTAAATTTACAATTATCAATCATCATTATCAGTTGATCCTTCAGCTCCGGTTCCGCTTGCACTTGTTGTTGCAGATGCATTATCGAACAAATCTTCAAAATCATCTGGGGCATCTTCTTGTTGTCTCAGATCAGCTCGAGTCCAATCATCTGTTGGTTTCTACTATAGTCCCAAGATCATTCAAGCATAAAAAACATGTGAATACTTAAGGAGATATGGCGGAATCATACTCACTTTGAACAGTTGTTGGATGTGTTGATATCAAAAAAATTTCTCCTTGTAGAAGCCCTCCAAGATTTCGGCCAAGGTCCCAATTTTGTTGAAGAAGATGAACAAGCTCCAAGCTTTGTTAGGATTCCAAGCTCTTGAGATGGTTTCCCTATCACCTTGAATGATTCTTCAAGTGCTAGCTTAAGAAAAATTTGCTTCAAACTTTTCTATCCACCAAAGGAAGCTCACGGTTTTTGTGAGCTAAAGGGGGGAGAGAGAGTGTTTTCTTTTGTTTTGATTTTGTTTTCTAAAAACAATTATGCCAAAAATGTTTTCCAAAATTTGGTATATGCCTTTCAAAGAGTCAAACAAATTTTGGAGCCAAAATGGCAATTAATGCCCTCAACAACCACTATCATGATTAGTGACAAGTTATCATTCACCAAAAGGTGACTTGACATCCATCACTAGATTGACATGCGATGTGACGAGTGATGTGACGAGCGATGTGACTTGTGGCCGCACTTGATTCTGAATCGGAGTGGCCTCGCAAACACATCTCGGGCTCGGGTTCGTTAATTCCGAATTAACGAATTTTCCGTTGCGACGTAATTAAATAATTATGCCAAGCAAAATTACTATTCACGTCGCTAGCGAATTAACTCTAAATTAATTCGTTAGCCCGAATTAAAATCCAATTTTAATTCCGCGTCGAAATTCAATTTCGTTTATATATCAAATATATTACTTTAACGATTAATTCCAAATTAATCGTTCTCTCTCTTCAAATAGTATTTTATCCCACATAAAATCTCTCCGTTATTAATCCAAGATTAATTAAGTTCGAATCATTCGTCATCGGTGAATCTTCGGGAAGCGACCCAAGAGATCCTTGGATATTTTGGCAGTAAATCCGGTCGTCGGACCATCCGAACACGTACGTACCTCGTACTACGTTCTTACCGATTTACGAGACATGGTTGGCTTCTAGCAAAACGTCATGCCTACCCAATTCTCCAGAAATATTCTTAATGAAATATACGATCTTTGTCAGGCGTAGTATATGTAGTATTGCGTATTGCGATCCAGTATTTTATGTCACTTGCTAGGCCTGGGGCTGGAATTGTGTCTTCCCCGTACGAAGCACATATCGGATCTCTGGTAACTAGTCTCTTAATCGGATAATCATGACCTAGTCATATTATCCCGATGACTGCAGTACAAAGAGTACTAGTTCCGTATCCTGCGTGACCATCATCTCCATATGACTGAAGTGATACTTCCATCTTGACATCACACCCAATACACTACGATTCCCAATATACCCAGAAGAGGCGTACACAGAACCAGTTAAAGCCCTGGACGACCAAAACCAAAGTATGATTGTCGCAAGTATTAGCGGTGCAATTCTCAGGTTAAGACCAAATACACCTACCCTGATTCGGACTTCCATAGACACATAGTCATACTACCAATGGAATCCGAGGGGTCTATCCAGAGCTAAGCTGTTTCCGTACCATCGGTAAACACAACCTCCTATTACACTTGCATGAGTATCCAATACCCAAATATATGAGAACTATGTCGTTATGCTCCAACAACGCACACAAGTGCAATACTAGTCTATTCCGCATTATCGATGTCCAATCTCGATAATACTCTGACTAGGGATGTTTTAATGATTAAACCTTCATGGATTGATACTGTCTCATATCTTATCAATCTGGAACTAATCATATATCCCGGTAATCTAATTACAAATGATAAAAGAGCAATTTCCTTTGTCACATAGTTAATTTATACAACAACACCATGTTCTGTACAAATAGTGATGCTATGGGTCATAATTGTCCAACAATCTCCCACTTGGCCTATAGCCAATCACTCAAGTGTCCTACACTTGAACTATGTACGATTCACTCAAATTTCTGCTGAGAAAAAGCTTTCGTCAACGGATTTGCAAAGTTATCATCTGATACGATTTATTCGATCATCACATCGCCACGATGTATGATCCGAATGAATCAGATGAATAGTTGAAGTATATACTTGGATCGTTGATGAGACCATTAATTCTTTAGCCTGTGCTGTAGCCTAGCTCAGCTGCTAACAGAACTACACTTAATCTGATTAGGATTATTTAGATCCAAAGTGCTTCTATTACTGCCTCAGCTGCAGCAATATTCCGCTTTTGTTGTTTATTCGGCAACAGTATCTTGCTTGGAAGATTTCAGCTCACTGTTCCGATATTCAAATTATATAGTACCTTTATTACGACTTATAGTCATTTTTTCGGTTAGAAAACTTGCAGCAGTGAACCCAGTCACTTCAAGTTCTCCTTCTCCATAGCTTAAGAAAGCATCATTAGTTCATCTAAGATACTTAAGGATGTTCTTAACATCAATCCAGTGACTATCACTTGGATTAGCCTGATTGTGACTCCATATGCTCAAAGCATATGAGACACCAGGTCACGTACATTTATTTCAATGTACGAGTTCTCGGAGAGTGCCAACAACTTTTAGATCTATCCCAGTAGATCATTATTCCTAGAATAAAGGTTGTCTCTCCCAAGTAGTCTACGGAGAATTTTTCATGAAAGCCAAGCTTTCACCGATTGTATTATGGGAATATCATTTCCAATAAATGATATATCATTATTATTTAGGATAGTCACTGTCAGTGCGCTCCCACTAACCTCTTTATATACACAAGAATCATTTTTCGTTTTGAATTAAATCATATACCATTATGATTACATCAAAACGATATAGTTCCAAGAACGCAATGCTTGCTTCAATCCATAAATGGATCGAATTAACTTGCAAACCTTGTTTGCTTGTTCAGGTATGAAAAATCCGTCAGGATGTTGTAAACATCCTCCGAAAGGTTTCCGGTTAAGGAAAGCATTTTTGACGTTCAGCTGCCATATTTCATAAATGAAACATGCGGCATTAGCAAGCATTATCTAAATGGATTTAACCATGGCAACGGTTAAAAGATTTCGTCGTAATCGACACAATGTTGATAACGATACCTTTTCGCTACAAGCCTAGCTTAGTACGTTGGTATGTTTCCATCCATGTATGTCTTCCTTGAAGACTCATATAGTACCAATAGGCACAATGCCTTCAGGTACATCAACCAGTATCCAAACTTAGTTGGTATACATGGAATCCATTTCGAACATCATGGCACTTTGCCATAATAGGGAGTCGATACCTTGTATCACTTCCTCATACGTAGTCAGTTCATGTCCTCAATAAGATTTACATCTTCATGAGGTGAGATCAGAAACTCATACCTCCCAGGTTGTTTTCTGACTCTCTCCGACTTACGCGATTCTTGTGTATTCGAAGATTGTGATACAGTTTCATCCCTGATGAACTGTTTGTGTTCCATTAAGGAATCAGTGCCTAGAACAGTATTACTCTGATTTTCATCGAGTTATACTTTCCTCCCACTTACCACTGCATATAGGTATTCCTCTTAGGAAAACCGCATGGAGAGCAACAATTATATTGTTCTCTTGTGAGTTGTATAAGTACTATACTTTGGTATCCCTAGGATAACCCACAATTTTGGCACTTATCCGATTTGAGTTCTAGTTTGGTATCATCCAAACATATGCCTAGCATTCCCAAATCTTCAGGAACGAGAAACCCAGTTTCTTTCCTGTTCATATCTAATATGAAATCGTCTAACAGATTTTTTTATGAAACCTTATTCAAAATAAGTATTGCACTATTTAAATGCGTATCCTTTGAAGGAAAATGGTAGCTCTGTGCGACTCATCATAGACCTTATTATGTCTAACAAAATTGGTTTCTCCGTTCGGACACACCGCTCAATTAAGGTGTTCTGGGAGGAGTCCACTGTGAAAGAATACTATACTCTTTCATGTAGTTGAGAAACTTATTGCTTAAGTATTTCCATCACGGTCTAACCGTGACGGTTTAATACTTTAGCCGATCTGTCTGTCTACTTCGTGTCGAAACTATAAAAGTTTCCGATTTATATTTCAAAAGAAACAGATAACCATAACGCGATGCCACATCCGTAAAGGTTACAAAGTATTCATATCCACCTCTAGCCTAGCTAGAGATAGGCCCACTTACGTCACTATGAACGAGGGATAACAGATGTGTGGCACTTACACTTTTACCAAGTAAAATGTGTTTTAGGCATTTTGACTTATAAACTAGATTCGTAGACATCATTTGAATAGAATCAAATCCGTCATAGTATCCACTCTTCAAAAGTGTGGTTATACGAGTCTTGTTTAATGTGTCTCAGACAACAATGCCACAAATAAGTCTCATCTGAATAATTCAGTTTGAGCTATTTGTTTGTCATATTATACGTTTGAGATTCATTTATATTCTAAATATAAATACTGTTATTCACATCTAATGTGCTTATCTCAATATCATCTTTATAAAATGAAACACTTTAATGTTATAGAATATAAAGGTATACCCGCAACGAGTTATACTCTGATATAGAGATAATGTTTCTAGTCAAACTAGTTACATTATAACAGTTTCCTAATTTAAGTAAATACCCAAAGGGTAGTTCCTAAACTTAGGTTTCTACGGTTAAAACAGCGACTCTCGTCCCGTTTTCGATTCGCAGATCAATCTCAACTGAAGTCAGTCTCCTGCTAATCAGCAGATTCCGCACATCAGTACATATTTATGTACCACATCTAGTATCAAAATCCAATTTTGAAACTAATAGTGAACATGTTTATGACAAACATACTTGAAGTCGGAGCCTTGCCCTCCTTCATTTCCTTCATGTCTGCCTTGTCCATACGGCAATCACGCTTCCATTGACCCCGTTTGCCACAGTTTAGGCAGACATCTTGGGATATGTCCTTTGTTTTCCTAGAAGACAGTGATGATTTTGCCTTTGCCACTTTTAGAAGCTCTGGCTCTGCCTCATAGAGCATAACCATCAACTCTCCATGAGTTTACTCTTGGTTCATAATGAACCTGCCCCAGCTTTCGGGTAGAGACTATAAGATCAAATCTTTAGTAGTCTCAGCCACGAAGGTAATGCCCAGCTAACCTAGCTGATTGATGTCAACAATCATCTGTGACACCTAGTGCTCGACAGATATACCCTCTGACATACACGAGCTAAAGAGCTTCTTTTGCAATTTGTACTTCTAAAATCTAAGAATAGATCTATGAAGATCTTTAATTTCAACATCATGGTACAAGGATCTAATCCTTAATTTTGACGACAAAATTAAAGAGTCATTGCATCTAGTATAATGGATTGAGCACTAAAGTTATCATTACATGAATCTTCTAAAGATCATGTTCTACTATTTGCTCAACTCCGGGCTTAGGCCCAAGAGGTTGTTCTATAAAATAGAATAACTTCTCAGTTCCCAGGACTATCCTGAGGTTCTATTCCCAATCTGAAAATTAAAACCGTTTAAAGACATTTTTACCCAGGTTTATGTTTTAAACAATAATCTTTCAGTTATCTTGATTGCTATAGTCCAACTATCCAATCAACGATTTCAGGTACTATTGATTATAATGATTACTATAGTCTAACTATATAATCAACTATAATTTGTTTGGTTAAATTCAAATATATTGATTACTATAATCCAATTATATAATCAACTATAATTGAAGTAGTTTGAATACAGTTCAACTGTTTAATTAAAACAACGATTAAATATTAGTCCAACTAATATATTTATTTAATATTGACGAAAATGATATGAGAGCGTATTGGCAAGTATCTAAACGAAATTTTAAATTTAATACTTGCCTCCCACTATTTTTCGGCGAGCCTCTAACCCTCTGTTGAGTACTCGGGAAACCTTGTTTCCTAGTGGGCTATGATCCCGTTAAATAACACACAACCTTGACTTTGGCCAACAAGCTGTATGATATTTAACTAGGTAGATCTCTAAGATCAATTGGATCCCATCCAATTCCTAAATCCAGTAGGTGGACATCCAAATCCGAAACATATATCTAATATATGCCAATATATCCAATATATTTTCCTAACCTTTTTCCTCTGAATCAACTAAGCCTTGGCTTTGGCACAACAAGCTTAATGATTCCAGTTAAGCGGAACCCATTGACTTTGGAAAGCTTCGTAATCGATGTCGATGGACAAGAAGTGATATTGACTTTGGCTAACAAATCACAACTTGGACAGACATGCGATATGGAACAAAGCCTTCATGATTCAAATACATTCGCGATGGACAAAGGCCTTGACTTTGGCCAACAAACCAATGCCAATCTTGGATCTTGAGAATGAATCATTCAATGGAAGGAAAAACGCTTAATATATGTTGAGGGTTTTTTTTTCGCGTAATTGGCAACCAATTAATTATCTTTGATTAGGTCTCATCATACACCCTTAAACATGCATTCTAAAAGCATAATAAGGATCGATAAATAAATTAATAACGATATGCGGATGGATATTTCACAGATTGTTCCTAGAACGAATCACTCTATTTCCTCTCCCCGGCTAGCACTATTTTTTCTTCTACCCAATTACATAATACAATAAGAGAAACCTCATTAACATTGAGGGGAATTTACTAAATTCTAATATCCATCCAATTTAATAAATTCTAAATTTACAATAATTTCCAAAATTGCCATTTCCCTTCTAATATCCATCCGATATACGTTATTCATTCAACACATCCATGTTTTCATACAAAGCATGTTATTCAATAAATCTAATCCAATTAATTAATCTTGAATAAAGTGATCATCCAATGTTCAAACAACGATTTGATTTTGTGCGAGTCCAACTCGTTTGAGAATAAGTACTCAAAGTACGAATTCTTGAATTATATCAAACTACAATTTAAATCTAATTTAATTCGTATTCAATACTAATTCCATATTTAATTCTAAATTAAATAACTACACTTTTTAATGTGCCTTTACGACTTAGATTCCAAATCTAATCTAAATGGGTCTCAAAGCCCAATTACATCCAATGTAGTTTAATTAAAGTCCAATGAGATTTCAATTAATTTCTTAAGGCTTGGACTTTGGTCAATATGGGTCAAACCCAAATACCAAAGCCCATTTAAGGAATCACCCTTATATGCCAAGAAACCAATTTTGGCCCATTAGGCCCAATTAAACATTAAAAGGCCATTAGTTATATTTGGACTTTATGGAATGGTTTAGGCCCAATTTGGATCCAATCCAATTGACCCAAACCAACTTGGCCCAACCAAGTCCATAAGGCCCAAATACAACATATAAAGCCCAATTTTAAATTAAGCCCAACTAATTAAATTTTAATTTTTCAAATTTCAAAATTCAATTAATTAAAGTGTATTACATCAATTAATTATCTAAATCAATATTTCCAAAATACTAATTTGATCAATTAATCATGTCTTAATTTGTTTAACTCATGTCCAACATTTTGAAACAAAAAATCAACTCATTTCATGCTCATATTAGTCACAGCATTTTGAGGGTTTTTTGTCCGATTTCGTTTTCAATCCGATTGAATCTCAAATCAACATTTCCCAAGTGTTCAAACTCATCCAATGATCAAAAGAACAAAAAATACCATGACTATATTAGGGCATATACATTCGGCCAAGCCAACTTTTTGGGCAAAAATTGATCCAATTAATTTTTCATGAAATTGATCATATATAACTCCAAGTTATCCATATATAAGCATGCTCAAACAAACAATTTGGTTAAATCATGCTCAAAACCAATTTACCCAAATTTTACCCTAATATTTTTCATGCTCAAATTAGGCTCCATGATACCATTGTTGGTTTTTACTATAGTCCGAAGATCATTCAAGCATAAAAAACATGTGAATACTTGAGGAGATATGGCAGAATCATACTCACTTTGAACGGTTGTTGGATGTGTTGATATCAAAAAAATTTCTCCTTGTAGAAGCCTTCCAAGATTTCGGCCAAGGTCCCAATTTTGTTGAAGAAGATGAACAAGCTCCAAGCTTTGAGAGGATTCCAAGTTCTTGAGATGGTTTCCCTATCACCTTGAATGATTCTTCAAGTGCTAGCTTAAGAAAAATTTGCTTCAAACTTTTCTATCCACCAAGGGAAGCTCATGGTTTTTGTGAGCTAAAGGAGAGAGAGAGAATGTTTTCTTTTGTTTTGATTTTGTTTTCTAAAAACAATTATGCCAAAAATGTTTTCCAAAATTTGGTATATGCCTTTCAAAAAGTCAAACAAATTTTGGAGCCAAAATGGAAATTAATGCCCTCAACAACCACTATCATGAATAGTGACAAGTTGTCATTCACCAAAAGGTGACTTGACATCCATCACTAGATTGACATGCGATGTGATGAGCGATGTGACTTGTGGCCGCACTTGATTCTAAATCGGAGTGGCCTCGCAAACACATCCCGGGCTCGGGTTCGTTAATTCCGAATTAACGAATTTTCCGTTGCGACGTAATTAAATCAAATTTAATTAAATAATTATGCCAAGTAAAATTACTATTCACGTCGCTAGCGAATTAACTCTAAATTAATTCGTTAGCCCGAATTAAAATCCAATTTTAATTCCGCGTCGAAATCTAATTTCGTTTAATATATCGAATAAATTACGTTAACGATTAATTCCAAATTAATCGTTCTCTCTCTCTCTTCAAATAGTATTTTATCCCAGATAAAATCTCTCTGTTTTTAATCCAAGATTAATTAAGTTCGAATCATTCGTCATCAGTGAATCTTCGGGAAGTGACCCAAGAGATCCCTGGATATGTTGGCAGTAAATCCGGTCGTCGGACCATCCGAACACGTACGTACCTCGTACTACGTTCTTACAGATTTACGAGACATGGTTGGCTTCTAGCAAAGCGCCATGCCTACCCAATTCTCCAGAAATATTCTTAATGGAATATACGATCTTTGTCAGGCGTAGTATACGTAATATTGCGTATTACGATCCAGTATCTTATGTCACTTGCTAGGCCTGGGGCTGGAATTGTGTCTGCCCCGTACGAAGCACATATCAGATCTCTGGTAACTAGTCTCTTAATCGGATAATCATGACTTAGTCATATTATCCCGATGACTACAGTACTAAAGAGTACTAGTTCCGTATCCTGCGTGACCATCATCTCCATATGACTGAAGTGATACTTCCATCTTGACATCACACCCAATACACTACGATTCCCAATATACCCAGAAGAGGCGTACACAAAACTGGTTAAAGCCCTGGACGACCAAAACCAAAGTATATTGATTGTCGCAAGTATTAGCGGTGCAAGTCTCAGGTTAAGACCAAATACACCTACCCTGATTCGGACTTCCATAGACAAATAGTCATACTACCAATGGAATTCCGAGGGGTCTATCCAGAGTGAAGCTGTTTCTGTACCATCGGTAAACACAACCTCATATTACACTTACATGAGTATCCAATACCCAAATATATGAGAACTAAGTCGTTATGCTCCCACAATACGCACAAGTGCAATACTAGTCTATTCCGCATTATCGATGTCCAATCTCGATAATACTCCGACTATGGATGTTTTAATGATTAAACCTTCATGGATTGATATTGTCTCATATCTTATCAATTCAGAACTAATCATATAGACTTTTATCATTTATATATCCCGGTAATCTAATTACAAATGATAAAAGAGAAATTTCCTTTGTCACATAGTTAATTTGTACAATAACACCATGTTTTGTACAAATAGTGATGCTATGGGTCATAATTGTCCAACATCATCCACACAAGTTGTTGCTTCTAGAGTGCTTGGATGTAATGAAGATCGTCTAGCTTCCAATATATTACCTCCCAAGCTGAAGGTTTGCTCAACCGCAACGGTGGAAATAAGTGCTGCCAATATCTCTTTAGCAATAATTGATAAAACATGATATATTTTGATGTCGGTTCCACCAGTCAAGGATTTTAAAATTTTTACTAACTAAACTTTCAGTAGGAAACTCGAAATTTGTAGATAAATAATTATCTAATTCGGGGTTATTAGTTGTCGTATCCCTAGCTTTTTTATTTCGTTGCAATAACCAACGATCCACTGCGCTAAGTCTTGTTTGAATTATCGGGTCACTACTACTAGATTCACCTAATGTTCCTAAGTTATATCTTATAATATAATCATTAAATAAGAAATTAAATCATTTCTTAATTTCGTCATTATTCTTGTAATATCAATTTCTTCTAATATTCCTAAATAACCATAGTAAGCTTGTAAAACATCATTCAAACCTTCTAATTTAAATATAGGATCAAAAACAACAGCAATAAGATAAACTAAAAGAATGTCTCTAAAATAATTCAACCATTTTACCTTCATAACAGTAATGGCTTCTAACAAAACAATATCATTAGGATCGCTACTTTCAGCATGTTCATCGAGAGCACCAACAATATTCAAACTTTCAAGAAGAAATAAATGTGCTGTTGGATAATAAAGACCGCTAAAAGTTAAAGTAACTTCATTAAAAACTTTTAAAATATCTAAAATGTTTTCACAAATATCCCATTGACTAGGATAAAGTGTGACATTTTGAACATGTTGAGAAAAAAACTACATAATGCATCTTTGTATTGAAATGATTGACATAAAAGAAAATAAGTTGAATTCAAACGTGTTGGAACATCTCTTGAAAATTTAATCGGTTTAATACCATTTATTTTACAAAACTTCGTACATTCTCTCCTAACTTGAGAATATGACCAAATACAATTTAATGGGATCAAGGAAATGTGATAATAATTTTAGACCGTCTTGAACACATAAGTTAATGACATGACATGTACAACGAATATGAAAAAATCGACCCCCTAAATTTGGTTCACATAAGGATTTTAAATCATTGATGGATGTAGTATTTGCAGATGCATTATCAAATCCAATTGTTAAAATTTTGTGCAGTAAACCATATTCATCACAAATTACCTTCATCATTCTATAAATATTTTGTGTAGTATGTTGGTCATCAAAAACACTAAATGCAATAAGTCATTTTTGCATGGTAAATGATGCATCAATCCAATGACAAGTCACACCCATGTATGAGTGTGTTTGCCAATGGTCACTCCAAATATCAGAACATATAAAAATACGACCTTTCATCTCTTTAAATATTTCATTTAAAATAATTTTACCATCTTTATATAATTTAAAAATATGACGTTTTATTGTGTTTCGAGTCATTCTACATGAAGAAAGATTTAAAGCATTATGCACGTAATTAGTAAAATGAAGTTTTTCACCAAAGCTTAAAGAAAGATGTGTCATACAAGTTAATTTCGCAAATTCTTCTATAATTTTTGCATCAGAATATTTAAATAAATCTACAGCACTCGTACCTCTACTAGATGATGCGTACCTGGTCATTTGAGTTTGCGTCGTATCAATTCCAAGTTCAACCGGATGATGTCTTTCCATGTGCTTGATCATATTGCCGTATCCACCAGAAAATTTATAGATAACCCCACACTAGTTGCAAATTGCTCGTTGTGTATCATCTTCTAGGCGTTCCAAATGAAAATGAATTTTGAAAACATCCGAGGAACGAGCCTTAACTTCTCTTCTCCGTGATTGTGCACCGACACTAGGGCCGCTCTCTTGGGTTGGCATATTTGACATTATGTTCTCAGATGAGCTTGCCATTTTTCGTTTGAGAAATTATGAATAAAAATAAGAAAATTGACTAATTGCGAATGATAATAACTAATTGAATTGAGATTGAGAATAAGAGAATTGTATGAATTGAGATTGAGAATAAGAGAATTGTAGGAAACGAGAGAGTTGAGAACTTGGTGTGTTGAAATAATGAAAAATGAATCCTATTTATAGAGTTTTAGAATTTTTTGGATACCAAAAATGCCCATAAATATAACTGTTTTATTACAGTTATTAGGGATATATTAGTAATTTATATTTTATATTATTATTTTTTTAAAAAACAGTTTTCCTCCCCCCAACGGCAACTAGCCGTTGGGGACATAGGGTTCCTGTTGGAACCCTACGGTTCTAATGGAAACCGTAGAACCGGTGGAACCTTACGGTTCTACCGGTTCCGACCGGGGTCGAACCCCAACCGAACCGGTCGGCCACAGTTTCGGTTCCGAAATCGGAACCGGTTGGAACCGGTTGGAACCGGAACCATGGCCGGGTCTAGTTGTGTCTGATAAAGATTATATATTCCTTTAAAGAATAATTCTGGAGAATTGGGCAGGCACGGTGCTTTGCTAGAAGCCAACCATGTCTTGTAAATCGCTAAGAATGTGGTATCGAGTACGCAGTGTTCGGATAGTCCGATGACAGTATTTACTGCCAACATATCCAGGGATCTCTTGGGTCGCTTCCCAAATATTCACCGATGATATTTGACTCGAACAGAATTAATCTAGGATTAATTATGAGAGAGAAAATTAATCTAGGATTAATTACGGTAAAAATTAATCTGGGATTAATTATCAGAGAAAAAATTAATCTGGGATTAATTGCGTCGATAATTTATATGGGATTAAATTCGTCGAGAAGAGAGAACGCGACTAATTTGGAATTAATCGGCAAAATAAATTTAATGGTGAAATTAAATTTTACTATTTAATTAATTGGGATAAAATAATATATTAGATATATTAATTGAAATTATATTTCAACGCGGATTTAAAATTGGATTTTAATTCAAGCGAACGAATTAATTTAGAATTAATTCGTAAGCAACTTACGTAATAATATTGCGAGGCATTATTATTTAATTAAATTAGATTTAATTAAGTCGCAACGATAAATTTGTTTAATTCGGAATTAAACGAACCCGGGCCCGAGCGAAGTTACGTGTTGGATTGTCCGACTTAAATTTGGAATTTGAAGTGGGGCCCGCCAACTTACATCAATGTGTTTGACACTTGATGGAATTTGGTAATTGGTTGAGTGAAAGCTTGAGATTGCTTTTTCTACACTCAAACCAATTCAACACACCAACTATATATTTAAAAAGCAAGTCAACTTTGGAAGTATGACTCACTATTCACTCTCTCACATTTCTCTCCAAAAATCGTGAATGTTCTCCCTCTCCCATGGATTTTTGTTGCAAAATTTCTTCTTGCTAGCACATTAAAGAGACAAATGAAGGTGATAGGGAAACCAATCCATGAGTTTGGAATTCAATTTTAGGCTTGGAGCTTCTACACATTTATGAAAGTTTGGAATTTTCTCTACCAAGCATTGTGAGTATTTCCGCAACTCCTCTTGTTTATTCACACACAAATCACTCTTAGAGATCATTGCCATGTTCTGGGAACACTAACAATGTTATTAGAGCGTCCTAAGTTTGATTTGAATTTCTAGGGTTTATATACTTTAATTTGGGATTTTTGTGTCTGAAGCATGAAATGTCTAAATTGATGGTTGGTTTATGTTTACAGGATGTTCAATTGGATTTGTGCATCTTTGATTTTGTGAAAAATTGATAGGATTAATTTTCCCCAAAATATACCCATTGGCCGAATATATGCCCTAGGTGATTCATGATGATTTTTGAAAATTTAACAATTGAATATGTTAATTGCATGAAATGAATATTAATTGTTGGTTTAATTGGATTAAAATCGGAATTGAATGTTATTTCATGATGATTGTCCTGAATGGAGCATGTTAGGAAGAATTGATTTTGCTTCAATTTATGTTGGACATGAATTGGAAATGTTGAGCATGATTAAATTGGATTAATTAGTGTTTTGGAAATATTAGATTAATTGATTAATTATGTTAATTACATTTTAATTAAATTAATATATAATTTGGAATGATGTATTAATTTAATTTGTTGTAATTGGGCTTAATGGGCTTGGTTGAGCCAAGTTTGGTTTAGGACAATTGGGTTGGATCCAATTGGGCCTAAAACCATTTTCATAAAGTCCAAATATGACAATTGGGCCTTTAAACAATTTAATTGGGCCTAATGGGCCTAAATTGATTTTTGGTAAAAATGGCGATTCCTTAATTGGGCCTTGGTATTTGGGTTTGATCCATATTGGCCAAAGCCCATGCCTTAAGAATTAATTAAAAGCCCATTGGACTTTAATTAAATTGACATTCGATGTTAATTGGGCTTTGAGGCCCAATTAGATTGGATTTGGAATCCAAGTCTAAAAGGCACTATTAAAAGTGTAATTATTTAATTTGAAATTAAAATGAATTAGTATTGGATACAATTTAAATTGGATTTAAATTTATAGTTCGATATAATTAAAGAATATGTACTTTGAATATTTATTCTTAAACGAGTTGGACTCGCGCAAATCAAATAGTTGTTTGAACATTGAATGATCATTAATTCAAAGATTAATTAATTGGATTAGATTGATTGAATAACATGCTTTGTGTGAATACATTGATGTATTTGTATGAATAATGTATATCAGATGGATATTAGAAGGGTTAGAGCAATTTTAGAAATTGTTGTAATAAATTTAGAATTTATTAAATTGGACCTGCGTGTCCAGCCTATTATCTATATTCTCTTTGTATTTATCTTCTCACAAATTCCCCTCAATGTAAATGAGGTTTCTTTAGAAGTATTATGTAATTGGGTAGAAGTATGAATAGTGCTAGCGAGAGAGAAGATATGGAGAGATTTGTTATAGGAACAAAGTTTGTTATATATCCATCCGTATATCATTATTAATTTATTTCGCGCTTTATTATGCTTTTAGAATGCATGCTTAAGGGTGTACGATGAGACCTAATCAAAGATAATAAATTGGTTGCCAATTTACGCGAAAAACCCTCATAAAATATTAAGCATTTTCCTTCCATTGAGTGGTTCTCTCTCAAGATCCAAGATTGACATTGGTTTGTTGGCCAAAGTCAAGACTTTTGTCCATCGCGGATGTGTTTGAACCACGTAAGCTTTGTTACATATCGCGTGTCTTGGGCAGTTGTGACTTGTTGGCCAAAGTCAAGGTCACTTCTTGTTCATCGACCTCGATTACGAAGCTTTCACACTGTCAATGGGTCGCGCTTAACTAGAATCATTAAGCTTGTTGAGCCAAAGCCAAGGCTTAGTTGATTTAGAGGAAAAAGGTTAGGAAATATATTGGATATATTTACATATATTTGATATATGTTTCGGACTTGGAGGTCCACCTACTGGATCTAGGAATTGAATGAGATCCAATTGATCTTAGAGATCTACCTAGTTAAGTTTCATACAACTTGTTTGCCAAAGTCAAGGTTGTGTGTTATTTAACGGGATCCTAGCCCACTAGGAAACTAGGTTTCCCTAGTACTCCACAGAGGGTTAGAGGCTCGCCGAAAAATAGTGAGAGGCAAGTATTAAATTTACAATTGCGTTTAGATACTTGCCAATACACGCTCTTTTATTTTATTTAACGTTGTTATAAATATATTAGTTGGACTAATATGATATATTGCTTTCTTTAAACAGTTGGACTGTATTCAAACAACTTCATTTGTAGTTGGTTATATAGTTGGACTATAGTAATCATTACATTTGAATATAACCGATCATTTGTAGTTGATTATATAGTTGGACTATAGTAATCATTACATTTGATTATACCCAAAATTATTAATTGGATAGTTGGACTATATCAATCAATATAGCTGAAAGATTAGCGTAAAATAACATAATCCTAGGTGAAAATGTCTTTAACAGCGTAAATTTTCAGATTGGAAATTGAATCTCAGGATAGTCCTGTAAGCCAAGAAGTTACTCTATATAATAGAGAAACCTATTGGGCCTGAGCCCAGAGTTGAGCAAATAGTAGAACATGAGCTTTAAAAGACTCATCGTGATGATAACTTTAGTGCTCAATCTGTTATGCTTGCCGCAATGACTCCTTAATTTCATCGTCAGAATTAAGGATTAGATCTTTATACCATAATGTTGAAGTTGAAGGATCTTCACATATCTAATCTTAGATCTCATAAGTATGAATTGCAAAAGGAGCTCTTTCGCTCGCGTATGTCAGATGGTACATCTGTCGAGCACTAGGTGTCGCAGATGATTGCTGACATCGAACAACTAGGTTAACTGGGCATTACCTACAAGGTCGAGACTTCCATAGATTTGATCTTACAGTCTCTGCCCGAATGCTGGGGCGGGTTCATAATGAACCAAGAGAAAACTCTTGGAGAGTTAATGGCTATGCTCAAGGAGCCAGAGCCAGAGCTTCTAAAAGGGCAAGAAGCGCAAGACGCATTTTAATTCGACATCTCAGAAGGCCAAGGCTTGGCCGAAGGCTTCTGGGGGTGTGAAGAAAATGGGCAAAAGCAAAATCGTCACAGTCTTCTAGGAAGACAAATGACATATCCCAAGATGTCTGCCTAAACTGTGGCAAACGGGGTCACTGGAAGCGTGACTGCCGTATGGACAAGGCAGACATGAAGGAAGTGAAGGCATGCAAGGCTCCGACTTCAGGCATGTTTGTTATAAACATGTCCACTACTAGTTTTAAAGAATTAGATTTTTGATACTGAATGTGGTACATACATATGTACTGATGTGCGGGATCTGCTGATTAGCAGGAGACTGACTTCAGATGAGATCGACCTGCGAGTCAGAAACGAGACGAGAGTCGTTGTTTTGGCTATGGGAACCTAAGTTTTGGAACTAGCATTTGGGCATGTACTTAAATTAGGAAAGTGTTATAATGTACCTAGTTTGACTAGAAATATTATCTCTATATCTAGTGTAACCCATTGCGGGAATACCTTTATGTTCCAGAACACCGGGTGTTTTGTTTATAAAGATGATATTGAGATATACACATTAGATGTGAATAACAATATTTATATTTTGAATATAAATGAATCTCAAATATATAACATGACAAACAAAAAGGGCTCAAACTGAGTAAATCAGATGAGACTTATTTGTGGCATAGTCTCGTCTGGGACGCATTAACAAGACTTGTATATCCACTCTTTTGAAGAATGGATACTTGGACAGATTTGATCCTAATTCAAATAATGTATGCGAATCTTGTTTATTAGTCAAAGTGCCTAAAATGCCTTTTAGCCGTAAATGATGTACGTGCCACCGAGCTGTTAGCCCTCGTTTATTGTGACGAAAGTGGGCCCATATCTAGCTAGGCTAGAAGTGGATATAAATACTTCGTAACCTTTACGGATGTTGCATCGCGTTATGGTTATGTATATCTTCTGAAACACAAGTCGGAAATTTTTGATATAATCAATGAGTTTCGAAACGAAGTAGAAAGACAGACCGGCTAAACTATTAAAACATTACAGTTGGACCGTGGTGGAAAATACTTGAGCAATAAGTTTCTCGATTACATGAAAGAGTATGGTATTCTTTCACAGTGGACTCCTCCAGGAACACCTCAATAGAGTGGTGTGTCCGAACGGAGAAATCGAACCTTGTTGGATATAGTAAGGTTAATGATGAGTCGTTCTGAGCTACCAATTTCCTTCTAGGGATACGCATTGAATAATGCAATACTTATTTTGAATAAGGTTCAGTCAAAGTCTGTTAGACAGACTCCATATAAAATATGGATAGGAAAGAAACCGGGTTTCTCATTCCTGATGATTTGGGATGCTGGGCATATAATTGAACGTTTGGATGATACCAAACTAGAACCCAAATCGGATAAGTGCCTACTTGTAATTGGTTATCCTAGGGAAACTAATTCCATAACTCACAAGAGAACAAAGATATTTGTTGCTCTCTATGCGGTTTTCCTAAGAGGAATACCTAAATACAGTGGTAAGTGGGAAGAAAGTAAAACTCGATGAAAATCGGAGTGATACTATTCCTGGCACTGATCCCCTCACGGAACACGAACAGTTCACCAGGGATGAGACTGTTCCACAATCTTTTAATACACAAGAACCGCGTAGGTCGGAGAGAGTCAGAAAAATAACCTAAGAGGTATGGGTTTCTGATCTCACCTCATGTAGATGTCAATCTTATTGAGGAAGATGAACAGACTACGTATAAGGAAACGATACAAGGTATCGACTCCGGTTTATGGCAAAGTGCCATGAAGTCCGAAATGGATTCGATGTATACCAACCAAGTGTGGACATTGGTTGATGTACCAGAAGGCATTGTGCCTATTGGTAGCAAATACGTTTTCATAGTGAAGACACACATGGATGGCAACATACAAACGTACAAAGCTAGACTTGTAGCGAAAGGGTATCGTCATCAACATAGTGTCGATTACGATGAAACCTTTTACATGTTGCCATGATTAAATCCATTCGGATAATGCTTGCTATTGCTGCATATTTCATAATGAAATATGACAAATAGTCATCTAAACCGCTTTCCTTAACGAAAACATTTTGGATGATGTTTTATACAACATTCTGACGGTTTTGTCGTGCCGAAACATGCAAACAAGGTTTACAAGTTAAATCGATCCTTTTATGGATTGAAGCAAGCATTGTGTTCTTGAAACCAACGTTTTGATGAGATCATATTACATATGGTTTCATTCAAAACAAAAATGATTCTTGTGTATATAAGAAGATTACTGGGAGCGTACTGACATTGGATGTCTTATACATTGATGATGTATTATTTCTTGGAAATAACATTCCCACGTTAACATTCGGTGAAATCTTGGCTTTCATTAAAATTCTCCATATATATTCTTGGGAGAGGCAACCTTTATTCTATGAATAAGTATCTACTAGGATAGATCTAAAAATTGTTGGCACTCTCTGAGAACTCGTACATTGAAAGACATGTACGCGACCTGATGTCTCATATACTTTGAGCATGTGGAGTCACTATCAGGCCGATCCGGGTGATGGTCACTGGATTGATGTTAAGAACATCCTTTAGTATCTTAGACGAACTAAAGATGCTTTCTTAAGTTATGGAGAATGAGAACTTGAGATGACTAGGTTCACCATTGCAAGTTTCCTAACCGATAATGGCGACTGTAAGTCACAATAAGGGTACATATTTTGTTTGAACAACGGAACAGTGAGCTGGAAATCTTCCAAGCAAGATATTATTGTTGATTCAACAAAAGCGGAATACATTGCTGCAGCTGAGGCAGCAGAAGAAGCATTTTGGATCTATAAAATTCCTAATTAGATTAGGAAGTAGTTTTGTTAGCAGCTGAGCTAGGCTACAGTACAGGCTAAAGAATTACGGTCTCATCAACGATCCAAGTATGTACTTTGACAGTTTTATCTTATTCGTGAGATTATACATCGTGGCGATGTGATGATCAAATAAATCGCATCAGATGATAACCTTGTAAATCCACTGGCGAAAGCGATATCTCAGCATAAGCATGGCCGACCTGTACATAGTTCAAGTGTTAGACACTTGAATGATTGGCTATAGGCCAAGTGAGAGATTGTTGGACAATTATGACCCATATATGACTATTTTGTAAAGGACATGGTGTTCTTGTACAAAATTAACTATGTGACAAAAGAAATTGCTCTTTTATCATTTGTAATTGGATTACCTGGATATATAAATGATAAAAGTCCATATTATTAGTACCGGATTAATAAGATATGAGACAGTATTAATCCACGAAAGGTTTAATCATTAAATATCCCTAGTCATAGTATTATCAAGACTGGACATCGATAATTCGAAATAGGCTAGTATTACACTTGTGCGCGTTATGGAATCTTAACAACATAGTTCTAATATATTTAAGTATATGATACTTATGCAAGTGTAATAGGAGGTTCTATTTACCGATGGTACGAGAGTAGCTTCGCTCTGGATAGACCCATCAGAATCCCATTGGTAGTATGACTATGTGTCTATGGGAATTCGAATCAGGGTAGATGTATTTGGTCTTAACCTGAGACTTTCATCGCTAATACTTGCGACAATCAATATACTTTGGTTTTGGTTTTCCGTGGCTTTAACAGGTTCTATGTACGCCTCTTCTGGGTATACTGAGAATCGTAGTGTATTGGGTGTGATGTCAAAATGAAAGTATCACTTCAGTCATATGGAGATGATGATCACGGAGGGATACAGAACTGGTACTCTTAAGTACTGCAGTCATCGGGATAATATGACTAGGTCATGATTATCCGATTATAGAGACTAGTTGCCAGTGATCCGATATATGCTTCGTATGGGGCAGACACAATTCCAGCCCCAGGCCTAGCATGTGACATCCGATACTGGATCGTAATACGCAATACATAGTATGTTATGCCTGATAAAGATTATATATTCCTTTAAATAATATTTCTGGAGAATTGGGCAGACACGGTGCTTTGCTAGAAGCCAACCATGTCTTGTAAATCGGTAAGAACGTGATACCGGGTACGCACGTGTTCGGATAGTCCGATGACCGTATTTAATGCCAACATATCCCGGGATCTCTTGGGTCGCTTCCCAAAGATTCACCGATGATATTTGACTCGAACAGAATTAATCTAGGATTAATTATGAGAGAGAAAATTAATATGAGATTAATTACGGTAAAAATTAATCTGAGATTAATTATCAGAGAAAGAATTAATCTGGGATTAATTACGTCAAGAATTTATATGGGATTAAATTCGTCGAGAAGAGAGAACGCGATTAATTTGGAATTAATCGGCAAAATGAATTTAATGGTGAAATTAGATTTTACTATTTAATTAATTGGGCTAAAATAATATATTAGATATATTAATTGAAATTAGATTTCAACGCGGAATTAAAATTGGATTTTAATCCAAGCGAACGAATTAATTTAGAATTAATTCGTAAGCGACTTACGTAATAATATTGCGAGACATTATTATTTAATTAAGTCGCAACGTCAAATTCGTTTAATTCAGAATTAAACAAACCCGGGCCCAAGCGAAGTTGCGTGTTGGATTGTCCGACTTAAATTTAGAATTTGAAGTGGGGCCCACCAACTTACATCAAAGTGTTTGACACATTGATGAAATTTGGTAATTGGTTGAGTGAAAGCTTGGGATTGCTTTTTCTACACTCAAACCAATTCAACACACCAACTATATATTTAAAAAGCAAGTCAACTTTGGAAGTATGACTCACTATTCACTCTCTCCCATTTCTCTTCAAAAATCGTGAATGCTCTCCCTCTCCCATGGAATTTTGTTGTAAAATTTCTTCTTGCTAGCACATTAAAGAGACAAATGAAGGTGATAGGGAAACCAATTCATGAGTTTGGAATTCAATTTTAGGCTTGGAGCTTCTACACATCCATGAAAATTTTGAATTTTCTCTACCAAGCATTTTGAGTATTTCCGCAACTCCTCTTGTTTATTCACACACAAATCACTCTTAGAGATCATTGGCATGTTCTAGGAACACTAACATGATGTTGTCATATTGGCTCGTGCATGAACGTGTCAAAAAAACGGGTGCTCAAAATTGAAATTGATGATGATTGATTTTTAAAATAAACGATTACTAACGAGTCATTTAAAGTCCGAAAGAGATGAACAATTAGACTTAAAGTTAAGATGATGAAAAAATAAATAATTAAAGATTTATTGGAATTGTAAAATGAATTCTTAAAGTACTGGAATTTTAATTATAAAAGGAAAGTTGGAATTACTAAAAGATTAAAACTACTGAAAATAGAGAATTAGAATCCTAAAAGAGCTAAAATATTGACAAATACATTTAATTTGAGTTGTTGGATTGAGTTGTGGTCTTTTCATTACCGATCTTCTTTGCCTTTTATAATCCTGCAAGCAACCGCATCCTCCATTTTTTGCAACTGTCTTTCACGTTTTGCACTCACCTGCTTGGAGGAAACTAATATATGATGGAGGAAAACTGTCATATTTTCAATTTTGAAGTAACCAACTTTGTGGATAATGTTTATCTTTGACTCTATTGGGTTTGGGGAGAGTTCTTCTGATAATTAGATAGTGTTTAAATATTTTGGGTGCAAATAATATCCCCGTACGTTTTTGGCCGAGAGGCCAATTAACATGTATATAAACTTATCTCATCTACTTACTCATCTCACTTTTCTTTTGTTTCTGCATCAAAATCCTCTAACTCCAAAATCCCCAAATTTTAAAACAAATTTTAATTTTCAAAAGAGGAAAAGTCAAAATCTCCATTCCGTTAAAATTTCTTGTTAATGTGAAGACAGCTGCGCCGAAAGCATGCAAGTTGCATGCAGGGCAGCTAATGAAAGTTGGCAAAACGTGTAAACACGTTTTGCCAACCACCAAGGCGTGTGCACTGTAGCACACGCCTTTGAACCCTATAAAAGAGCCCCTCATCCATTGTTATCAGTATCCCGAAACGTGAGTGTAGAGAGTTGAGTGAGTTTGAGAGTTTTTTGTAAAGCTTGTAATTGTAAGCTTTGTAATTCTTTATTGGGTGTAATATAAAAAGAAGAGTTTTCTCTCAATTATCCTCTATTATTGTGTGTTTATTCACAACAAGTGGTATCAGAGCTACGGTTCCACGGAGGGATCCCGAAATTCGAAAACGAAGTTTCGATTCGGAAAATCGATTTCGACAAAAGTTGTCAAAAATCGATTTTGAGCATATCATCGGACTTTTCACGGCGAGACGAGCACGGTGTATTTTTTCGGCGATCGAACGGAGGTACAGAGACGCCGCACGCGCCGCACGCGCCAACCAGAGACGATCCCACGCGCCAGCGCGCAGAGACGCGCCGCACGCGCCAGCTGAAGGAAGAAGAGACGACAGGCACGTCAGCCGCCCCAGTCAGCGCCAGTCAGCGCACAGTCAGCGGCCCCAGTCATCTGCCACGTCAGCGGTGCCTGGTAAATTTCAGATAGGTCCCTGAACTTTCTGAAAATTACATTTTAGCCCCTATACTTTCAGATATTTACAATTTAGTCCCTGAACTTTTTGTAAATTGCAATTTAGTCCCTGAACTTTTCCGTAATTTCACTTTGGCCCCTGAACTTTCGGAAATTGCACTTTGACCCCTGTAATTTCTGGAATTTGCAATTTGGTCCCTGTGTCGGATTTTGACAAACGAAGTGTCATTTCCACCATTTTCGACCATTCCGGACGCAACGGTGAGGTCCGTTTTTTGAAATTCTGCTTAGAATTTTTTGATGGAGGGGAGCAACGGAAAAATGATTTTGTTAACCAGTACAAACTATTTCACATGGAGAGGAAGGATGAAAGACCTTCTGTATGTGAAGGACTATGATGGACCGGTATTTCTGGAGGAGAAACCAGAAGGAATGACCGATGGAAAGTGGGCTAATCTTCACCAGAAAACATGCAGTACTATTCGTCAGTGGATCGACGATAGTATCGTCAACCATGTCAGTGAAGATGTAAATGCACGTACCTTATGGGGAAAGCTGGAGGAGCTTTTCCGAGCAAAGACTGGCAACAACAAGCTGTACTACATCAAGAAGATGATGGGTTTGAAATACCAGGAGGGTACAGCTGTGGCGGATCATATCACGACTTCCTCGGAACCATGAAGGAATTGTCTGGATTGGGCATAGACTTCGGAGATGAGGTAAATGGTTTAATACTCCTTAATACGTTACCAGAATCTTGGGAAACGTTCAGATCTACGGTGATCAATTCAGCCGCAGATGGGAAAGTCACTATGGAGATGGCAAAGACCAGGATCTTCGAGGAAGAAAAGAGGACGAGAATGCAGGAGTCAGCATCAGCCTCAACCTCAGAAGCTCTAGTGACAGAAAAGAACACCAGAAGGGGGAGGAGTAAAAGCCGAGGCCCAGGTAGATCAGACAAGAACCGAGGGAAATCAAGAACAAGAGATATTGAGTGCTATCACTGCAAAAAGAAAGGCCATATGAAGAGGGACTGTTACAAGTTGAAGAACGAGCAGTCCAGGAGAGATGGCGACTCTAATCAAGAAAGAGTTGCTACTACCACCGAGAAAACCTCCAAAGACTTCTGCATAATATATGAAGAAGATGTTGTGAATCTTGCCAGCCACGAGACCAGTTGGGTGATAGATAGTGGCGCCTCCATACACGCCACATCTCGCAGAGACTTCTTTTCATCTTACACACCAGGGGACTACGGTGCTGTAAGGATGGGGAATGACGGACAGTCCAAAGCCGTCGGTATTGGAGACATCTGCCTTGAAACAGAGAACGGGACAAGGCTAGTGTTGAAGGGAGTCAAGCACATCCCAGATATCCGGTTAAACCTGATCTCAACAGGCAAGCTGGATGATGAAGGTTTCTGCAGCACCTTTAGTGACGGATGCTGGAAGCTCACTAAAGGATCAATGGTCGTGGCACGAGGTAAGAAAGACTCAACCTTGTATTTGATGCATGCTAAGCTTTCAAATAGTAGCATAAATACAGTCAACAGTAATGAGGCAGCCGAGTTATGGCATAAAAAGCTCGGTCACATGAGCCAAACAGGGATGGAGATACTACGCAGGCGGAATGTTCTTCCGGAATTGAAGAACTCACACTTACGGAAGTGTGAACACTGCATGGCTGGAAAGCAGAACAGAGTATCCTTCCAGAGCTCCCCGCCTCAACGGAAACCGGAGGTACTAGATCTCATACATTCAGATGTATGCGGTCCGATGCAGACACGAACACTTGGTGGGTCACTGTATTTTGTGACATTCATTGATGATCATTCAAGGAAGATCTGGGCATACACCTTGAAGAGAAAAGATCAAGTGCTTGGAGTGTTCAAGGAGTTTCATGCTTTGGTGGAGAGAGAAACCGGCAAGAAACTGAAGTGCATCAGAACAGACAACGGTGGAGAATACAGAGGTCCGTTTGATCAGTACTGCAAGACGCAAGGAATCCGACATCAACGACACCTCCGAAGACACCTCAGCTGAATGGCCTAGCTGAGAGGATGAACAGAACCTTGTGCGAGAGGATCAGAAGCTTGCTGTCACAAGCCAAGCTGCCGAAGACATTTTGGGGGGAGGCACTCATCACAGCAGTTCATGTTTTGAACATGTCCCCAGCGGTCGCACTGAAAGGTAATGTTCCTAACCAAGCTTGGACAGGTAAAGAAGTGTCATACGAGCACTTACATGTCTTTGGGTGCAAAGCATTTGTACACATCCCAAAGGACGAGAGATCCAAACTTGATGCAAAGACGCGACAGTGTGTCTTTATTGGCTATGGTCAGGATGATTTCGGCTACAAACTCTATGATCCTGTGGAGAAGAAGATCGTCAGAAGCCGAGATGTTGTCTTTGTTGAAGACCAGACCATAGAAGATATTCGAAAGGAGATGAAGACAATGCCCCAGCAATACAGAAATGTGAATCCAGAACCTCAGACACCGGTGCCAGTTCGAGTTGAAGATGAGGTTCCCAGACATGAGGGTACAGGTGATGAAGCTCCCAGAGATGATGATCATGATCAACCACCAGTACCAGAAGTTCCACCAACAGTTCCACAGAGAAGGTCTGACAGAGAGAGGCGACCTTCAACCAAATACTCTGCATATGAGTATGTGCTGCTTACTGACGGGGGAGAACCCGAGAGCTACCAGGAGGCTGTGGAAACAGATGACAGAGAGAAAAGGGAAAAGTGGGGAAGCCATGCAAGATGAGATGAAATCTTTGCATGACAATCACACTTTTGAGTTGGTGAAATTGCCAAGAGGCAAACGGGCTTTGAAGAACAAATGGGTGTACAGGGTGAAGCAACAGGAGCACACTTCACAACCCCGGTACAAAGCCAGACTAGTTGTCAAGGGATTCAATCAGAGGAAAGGCATTGACTTCGATGAAATCTTCTCTCCAGTTGTGAAGATGTCATCCATCAGAGTGGTACTCAGCTTAGCAGCAAGCCTCGACCTGGAAGTTGAGCAGATGGATGTCAAGACCGCATTTCTTCACGGGATCTGGAAGAAGAAATTTATATGGAGCAACCAGAAGGCTTCAGAGTCAGCGGGAAAGAGGACTTTGTGTGCAGACTCAGGAAAAGCCTATACGGTTTGAAACAGGCACCGAGACAGTGGTACGTGAAGTTTGAGTCAGTTATGGGGGAGCAGGGATACAAGAAGACCACTTCAGACCATTGTGTTTTCGTTCAGAAGTTTTCTGACGATGACTTTATCATCTTACTGTTATATGTAGATGATATGTTGATAGTTGGCAGGAATCAATCGAGGATTGATAATTTGAAGCAGCAACTGAGTAAGTCTTTTGAGATGAAAGACTTGGGGCCAGCTAAACAGATTCTTGGCATCAGGATCGGTCGTGATCGGAAAGCCAGGAGAGTTATACTTGTCACAGGAGGAGTACATCGAGAAGGTACTTCAGAGATTCCAGATGGACAAGGCTAAAGCGGTTAGCACTCCTCTTGCTACCCACTTTAGATTGAGTACGCAGCAGAGTCCCTCTACTGAGACAGAGAAGGAGGAAATGAAACAGGTTCCATACACCTCAGCAGTGGGAAGTCTTATGTATGCCATGGTGTGCACGAGGCCAGACTTAGCACACGCAGTTGGATTGGTCAGCCGGTTTATGTCAAACCCAGGACGGGAACACTGGAATGCTGTCAAATGGATTATGCGGTATCTTCGAGGCACTCCAAGATGAGGTTATGTTTTGGAAGCAGCGACAAGCCAGTGTTGATGGGCTACACCGATTCAGATATGGCAGGAGATGTGGATACCCGAAAGTCTACTTCGGGGTATCTGATTACTCTCTCAGGAGGAGCTGTGGCATGGCAGTCTAGGTTGCAGAGATGTGTTGCACTTTCTACAACAGAGGCAGAATTCATTGCAGCGACGGAAGCTTGCAAGGAATTGCTGTGGATGAAGACATTCGTCCAAGAATTGGGTTTCAAGCAGGAGAAGTACATTTTGTACTGCGATAGCCAGAGTGCTATCTATCTCGGTAAAAATTCCACATTTCATTCGAGGTCAAAACATATCGATGTGAGGTATCACTGGATACGGGACGTCCTGAGCTCAAGGCTGTTAGAACTCAGGAAAATTCACACCGACGACAACGGTGCCGATATGTTCACGAAGGTTTTACCGAAGGAGAAGCTTGAAATCTGTCGTGCCATAGCCGGGATGACAAAACTCTCCACATAGTCAGAGTGGGGAGATTCAGAGAACTACGATTGGCTTGATCCCAACTCAGGGTACGTAGGCAGTCATACAGATGCAGCCAGGGGAGGATCCTTTGGAGGATCCGGATTTGGATGATTGATGGTCGGCTCAGATTTTGGGAAATCTTCACCGAGGGGGAGATTTGTTGAAGTCAAGTCAAGGCATGCACAGCATGCAAAAACGTGTGCGCCGAAGAAAGCAAAGAAGCAGAGGCAAACAGCTATGGCAAGCTTGTAAACCGCGTGACACTGTTCACGCGGTTTGGCTCTATAAATTTGAGCCTCTGAAACCATTGTAATGCATCCCTAAATGTGTGAAAGAGTAGTGAGAGTGATTGGTGAGAGTTTTTTGTAAAGCTTGTGTTGTAAGCTTTGTAATTCTTTTGTGGGTATATAAAAAGAAGATTCTCTCAAATTATCCTCTATTATTGTGTGTTTATTCACAACAAGTGGTATCAGAGCTACGGTTTCACGGAGGGATCCCGAATTTCGAAAACGAAGTTTCGATTCGGAAAATCGATTCCGACCAAAGTTGTCAAAAATCGAATTTTGAGCATATCATTCGGACTTTTCACGGAGAGACGAGCACGGTGGTATTTTCGGCGATCGAACGGAGCTCCGGTGACCCCTCACGCGCGCCACGCGCCAACCAGTGAGCAGCCACGCGCCAGACGCGCTCCACGCGCTCCACGCGCCAGCCGAAGGTTGAAGACGCTGAGTCAGCGCCACGTCAGCGCACAGTCAGCGCCCAGTCAGCGCCACGTCAGCGCACAGTCAGCAGCCCAGTCAGCTGCCACGTCAGCGGTGCCTGGTAAATTTCAGTTTGACCCCTGTAATTTCTGGAATTTGCTATTTGGTCCCTGTGTCGGATTTTGACAAACGAAGTGTCATTTCCACCATTATCGACCATTCCGGACGCAACGGTGAGGTCCGTTTTTTGAAATTCTGCTTAGAATTTTTATGATGGAGGGGAGCAACGGAAAAATGATTTTGTTAACCAGTACAAACTATTTCACATGGAGAGGAAGGATGAAAGACCTTCTGTATGTGAAGGACTATGATGGACCGGTATTTCTAGAGGAGAAACCAGAAGGAATGACCGATGGAAAGTGGGCTAATCTTCACCAGAAAACATGCAGTACTATTCGTCAGTGGATCGACGACAGTATCGTGAACCATGTAAGTGAAGAAGATGCAAATGCACGCAAGTTATGGGGAAGCTGGAGGAGCTTTTCCGAGCAAAGACTGGCAACAACAAGCTGTACTACATCAAGAAGATGATGGGTTTGAAATACCAGGAGGGTACAGCTGTGGCGGATCACATCAACGATTTCCTCGGAACCATGAAGGAATTGTCTGGATTGGGCATAGACTTCGGAGATGAGGTAAATGGCTTAATACTTCTCAATACGTTACCAGAATCTTGGGAAACGTTCAGATCTACGGTGATCAATTCAGCCGCAGATGGGAAAGTCACTATGGAGATGGCAAAGACCAGGATCTTCGAGGAAGAAAAGAGGACGAGAATGCAGGAGTCAGCATCAGCCTCAACCTCAACCTCAGAAGCTCTAGTGACAGAAAAGAACACCAGAAGGGGGAGGAGTAAAAGCCGAGGCCCAGGGAGATCAGACAAGAACCGGGGGGGAAATCAAGAACTAGAGATATTGAGTGCTACCATTGCAAGAAGAAAGGCCATATGAAGCGGGATTGCTACAAACTGAAGAACGAGCAGTCCAGAAGAGATGGTGACTCTAATCAAGAAAGAGTTGCTACTACCACCGAGGAAAACCTCCAAAGACTTCTGCATAATGTATGAAGAAGCTGTTGTGAATCTTGCCAGCCACGAGACCAGTTGGGTGATAGATAGTGGCGCCTCCATACACGCCACATCTCGCAGAGACTTCTTTTCATCTTACACACCAGGGGACTACGGTGCTGTAAGGATGGGGAATGACGGACAGTCCAAAGCCGTCGGTATTGGTGACATCTGCCTTGAAACAGAGAACGGGACAAGGCTAGTGTTGAAGGGAGTCAAACACATCCCAGATATCCGGTTAAACCTGATCTCAACAGGCAAGCTGGATGATGAAGGTTTCTGCAGCACCTTTAGTGACGGATGCTGGAAGCTCACTAAAGGATCGATGGTCGTGGCACGAGGTAAGAAAGACTCAACTCTGTATTTGATGCATGCTAAGCTTTCCAATAGTAGCATAAATACAGTCAACAGCAATGAGGCAGCTGAGTTGTGGCACAAAAAGCTTGGTCACATGAGCCAAACAGGGATGGAGATACTACGCAGGCGGAATGTTCTTCCGGAATTGAAGAACTCACACTTACGGAAGTGTGAACACTGCATGGCTGGAAAGCAGAACAGAGTATCCTTCCAGAGCTCCCCGCCTCAACGGAAACCGGAGGTACTAGATCTCATACATTCAGATGTATGTGGTCCGATGCAGATACGAACACTCGGAGGGTCACTGTATTTTGTGACATTTATTGATGATCATTCAAGGAAGATCTGGGCATACACCTTGAAGAGAAAAGATCAAGTGCTGGGAGTGTTCAAGGAGTTTCATGCTTGGTGGAGAGAGAGAAACCGGCAAGAAACTGAAGTGCATCAGAACAGACAACGGTGGAGAATACAGAGGTCCGTTTGATCAGTACTGCAAGACGCAAGGAATCAGACATCAAACGACACCTCCGAAGACACCTCAGCTGAATGGCCTAGCTGAGAGGATGAACAGAACCTTGTGCGAGAGGATCAGAAGCTTGCTGTCACAAGCCAAGCTGCCGAAGACATTTTGGGGGGAGGCACTCATCACAGCAGTTCATGTTTTGAACATGTCCCCAGCGGTCGCACTGAAAGGTAATGTTCCTAACCAAGCTTGGACAGGTAAAGAAGTGTCGTACGAGCACTTACATGTCTTTGGGTGCAAAGCATTTGTACACATCCCAAAGGACGAGAGATCCAAGCTTGATGCAAAGACGCGACAGTGTGTCTTTATTGGCTATGGTCAGGATGATTTCGGCTACAATTGTATGATCCTGTGGAGAAGAAGATCGTCAGAAGCCGAGATGTTGTCTTTATTGAAGACCAGACCATAGAAGATATCAGAAAGGAGATGAAGACAATGCCACAGCAATACAGAAATGTGAATCCAGAACCTCAGACACCGGGTGCCAGTACGAGTTGAAGATGAGGTTCCCAGACAGGAGGGTACAGGTGATGAAGCTCCCAGAGATGATGATCATGATCAACCACCAGTACCAGAAGCTACACCAACAGTTCCACAGAGAAGGTCTGACAGAGAGAGGCGACCTTCAACCAAATACTCTGCATATGAGTATGTGCTGCTTACTGACGGGGGAGAACCCGAGAGCTACCAGGAGGCTGTGGAAACAGAGGACAGAGAAAAGTGGGAGGAAGCCATGCAAGATGAGATGAAATCTTTGCATGACAATCACACTTTTGAGTTGGTGAAATTGCCAAGAGGCAAACGGGCTTTGAAGAACAAATGGGTGTACAGGGTGAAGCAACAGGAGCACACTTCACAACCCCGGTACAAAGCCAGACTAGTTGTAAAGGGATTCAATCAGAGGAAAGGCATTGACTTCGATGAAATCTTCTCTCCAGTTGTGAAGATGTCATCCATCAGAGTGGTACTCAGCTTAGCAGCAAGCCTCGACCTGGAAGTTGAGCAGATGGATGTCAAGACCGCATTTCTTCACGGAGATCTGGAAGAAGAAATTTATATGGAGCAACCAGAAGGCTTCATAGTCAGCGGGAAAGAGGACTATGTGTGCAGACTCAGGAAAAGCCTCTACGGTTTGAAACAGGCACCGAGACAGTGGTACGTGAAGTTCGAGTCAGTTATGGGGGAGCAGGGATACAAGAAGACCACTTCAGACCATTGTGTTTTCGTTCAGAAGTTTTCTGACGATGATTTTATCATCTTACTGTTATATGTAGATGATATGTTGATAGTTGGCAGGAATCAATCGAGGATTGATAATTTGAAGCAGCAACTGAGTAAGTCTTTTGAGATGAAGACTTGGGGCCAGCTAAGCAGATTCTTGGCATCAGGATCAGTCGTGATCGGAAAGCCAGGAGGTTATACTTGTCACAGGAGGAGTACATTGAGAAGGTACTTCAGAGATTCCAGATTGACAAGGCTAAAGCGGTTAGCACTCCTCTTGCTACCCACTTTAGATTGAGTACGAGACAGAGTCCCTCTACTGAGACAGGGAAGGAGGAAATGAAACAGGTTCCATACACCTCAGCAGTGGGAAGTCTTATGTATGCCATGGTGTGCACGAGGCCAGACTTAGCACACGCAGTTGGATTGGTCAGCCGGTTTATGTCCAAACCCAGGACGGGAACATTGGAATGCTGTCAATGGATTATGCGGTATCTTCGAGGCACATCCAAGATGAGGTTATGTTTTGGAAGCAGCGACAAACCAGTGTTGATGGGCTACACCGATTCGGATATGGCAGGAGATGTGGATACCCGAAAGTCTACTTCGGGGTATGATTACTCTCTCAGGAGGAGCTGTGGCATGGCAGTCTAGGTTGCAGAGATGTGTTGCACTTTCTACAACAGAGGCGGAATTCATTGCAGCGACAGAAGCTTGCAAGGAATTGCTGTGGATGAAGACATTCGTCCAGGAATTGGGTTTCAAGCAGGAGAAGTACATTTTGTACTGCGATAGCCAGAGTGCTATCTATCTCGGTAAGATTCGACATTTCATTCGAGATCAAAACATATCGATGTGAGGTATCACTGGATACGGGACGTCCTGAGCTCAAGGCTGTTAGAACTCAGGAAAATTCACACCGACGACAACGGTTGCCGATATGTTCACGAAGGTTTTACCGAAGGAGAAGCTTGAAATCTGTCGTGCCATAGCCGGGATGACAAAACTCTCCACATAGTCAGAGTGGGGAGATTCAGAGAACTACGATTGGCTTGATCCCATCTCAGGGTACGTAGGCAGTCATACAGATGCAGCCAGGGGAGGATCCTTTGGAGGATCCGGATTTGGATGATAATGGTCGGCTCAGATTTTTGGAAATCTTCACCGAGGGGAGAGATGTTAATGTGAACACAGCAAGCAAAGAGCTTGCATGCACTGGATGAAGCCAAAAGCCAAAAGCCACGAAAAGCAAGTTGAAAATTTTGGCAAAGTTGGCAGTGTGTGTTGCAAGCTGTGTGTGAGTTGCCAAACCGCGTGACACTGTTCACGCGGTTTTGGCTCTATAAATTTGAGCCTCTGAAACCATTGTAATGCATCCCTAAATGTGTGAAAGAGTAGTGAGAGAGTGATTGGTGAGAGTTTTTTGTAAAGCTTGTGTGTAAGCTTTGTAATTCTTTTGTGGGTATTTATAAAAGAAGAGTTTTCTCTCAAATTATCCTCTATTATTGTGTGTTTATTCACAACATTTCTGATCCTCCTCAAGATTCCCTCTCAGAAATCAATCCAACACAAACCAAGGTCTCTCATCCATGCATAGCATTCATGGCATCATCATCAAATTTAGCCTCACTTGCAGCCGTCCCTACGTTGCATGCTCCAATGACTGGGCCCACAACGTCACGCGCTCATCCAGAACCAACAACTTCCACATCACGCGTTCAACCTTCAAACGCTTCTTCCTCAGCCACGGTTCCATCCTTAATATATTCTCCATTTTTCTGTTCAATAGGGCTTGATAGTTTATAGGCTTTCGTGTTTGACCATTTTTCTCCAGATAATTCTCTTGCTTATATGATTATGGATTGGAGAACTTTTGGATTGTATTTTTGAGAAGTTTTAGTCTAAGATTTTGAGGAATTGAAATTGCGAGTGCATGGTGGAGGAGAAGGATCTCAGGAGTGGCATTGTGGCCATTGGCCTATTATTCCTACCACATGCTATTTAAAAATTTATTAGAGGTTTTAGTTGAATTAAAGTGTTGTACGATTTTTAGTTGATGACAAGGTGACAATTTGATCTTACTTTCTTTTACATGATGCTAACCACAAATTGTCACATGATTCCATATATTTTTTATTTTAGAATTTCCTACATAATGTTGGAGGAATCCATGCATTTTTTTTCCCATCCATAAAATAAAAAAACGTCAGAGCCTTTGCTCATTCTTCATAAATGGCAGAATAAGTATATGGATTGGTAGCCCCAAAGAATTCACGAGGAGCCATATGAACCATGGGTATGCCATTTGATGTGATCCAGAATGAGCTATGTTTGTTGGGCCAAGTTTAACTTGAAGTTGTGGCTGATTGCTTGGCTTGGTCAAATTGGTGTATTTGGGCCATTTTGGTGGATTGGAAGATTCTTTGGGTTCTGGAGTTTGGTCCATGCATGAGACATTATGTGAAGGCTTTATTATGTCTAAAGCAATATTGGAATGAGTCTAGGACGTGCATGGGCTGCCTTGATTGATTTTGAGATTTATTTCCGAATGGTGCATAAGCAGTGGCGGGATTTACGCAGTCTTTGTATTTTGGATGTAACTCTCGTCCGATATCCATTTTGGTGATTCAAGTTGCATTGAAAAGAGAACTCGTAGATCTAAACTTTGAAGTTTTCATCAAAGTCCATTTCGGATTCCTTCATGGTCTAAATGAGGACGCCAAATGTATCCCTATAGTTTTTATATTTTATATTTTTTTAAGTTATGTATTGTTTTTTAAGTGTTGGGCTGACATTAATTAAATTAAAAAGCCATGGACGAAATTTTCAAGTATTTTATTAGGGGGTATTATATTTTTGGTAGAATTGGGTTAGCCACCTATTTAAAGAGGCATTATAATTGTAATGGAGAATTAACCAATAATATATCTTTTTACAAAACAAATTGACTTGTGCCATCTTGAGGGAGTGGATTCTTCCTTGGTTTTACGGAACAAAAGCTGATCAACGTGGTGTGGCAAGCGTTGTGGCGATGTTCAGGATTCTTCAAAGAAATAAAGAAAGGTTTTTTAAGGGCAATGTCCTAAGGGTTGGACTTGATCTTGAAGGATTTTGTTCTTACAAAATCAAGATTCGCGTTCTTGGGCTTACTTAGAACACGGGAGGGTTTGCTTGGCTTTGTTCCAGGCAGGTTCTATCACCATTACCAAAAGATCACAAGAAATCATCTAAAAATTGGAGGACAACATGAAAATTTTCCATTTTAGCATTTTTTAAATGTATGAACAAATCATAAGTTTACTCAAATTTTTTTATACTTAAAGTGGCCAGTTGGCATAATTTTACATAAAGTCAAAGAATCAACAAATATAAGATATAGCCATGTAGATGATCACTGTACTCAAAATAAAATAAGAATAAAAAGAATATGATATGAAAATGGAGAGAGCTTGATGATTTTCAGAAGAGTTTACCATAAATTCAACTAGTGTCCTCATTGGACCTCCATATTCAATGATCTAAATAATCATTCCATAATAAGGCTTGTTTTCCTTATTTTTTTCCAAATGAAAAGGAGATGAACTTACAATCCTGCATATAATCTTATGATTTTTTCTTCACATTCATTCCGAGAGTTTAATAGCAAAGCCAAGATCGTCGTGACACAATCAAAAGGAACAAGAATTCCCCCCACCAAAAAAATTATTTTCTGCAAGTCTATCCTCCAATATTTCATTTGAACTAACCATTGATTCCTGATCCTCAATGGCTTTACTGCCAAATTTTGACTATGTATTCACAAAATCCTGTAATAATGTCTTGTTTCTCTTTAGAGCGGTCTTTTGACGTAGAAGTCCCATTTTCTAGGTTCGAGAGAGTTTTCTTAGGAAATTTCTTATCATCTACCTTGTGCCATTGATTGTTTATCTTGGGCATTAGAGGAGCCACAAATCTTAACTGTCTCATCTGAAAAGGAAAGGCAGAAGGTGGTTGAGCTCTTGGAGGATACCAAGTTTTTGTTGTCTGTTCCTTCTCAAAATTCCGTCATGTTTTATCTTTTTGCATCAAATATTGGGGCGGTTATGGGACCCCTATGGTCGAATCGGTATCTCGCGCAGTGAAAATGGGTCTAACCCACGGTAAATGAGCATTGGTGTATATTTAAATATTTTAAACCAAAACGAAAAAAAAAACAGAGAGAGAACGCACCGCCCGCCATGCGTCTATGCGCCAAGTAGCATGCAAAACATGCTGCCTGCGTAGCATGCCACACATGTTGTTGGCGGGAGCATGCTGCGCAACTGCATATACTGTGCTGCAATACAACATGTCATGTTCTTCATTATTTTTATTATTTTATTAACAAAACCTTATATATTTATTTAAGAATAAAAACACACCCAAAATAATTTTAATTTCAAAACCAACCTCAACACATGTTATACAACAAAAATATATATATTTCTTTGAATCAAAACACAAACCAAAATAGAATCTTATAATGAAATGATTCATGAACAATTTTAGGCCACTCAAAGATGGTCAAGTGATTCTAGAATGATAGTCATAGCTCCAAGCTTTAATCTA
Organism: Zanthoxylum bungeanum; assembly: GCA_019454045.1. NCBI lineage: Eukaryota > Viridiplantae > Streptophyta > Magnoliopsida > Sapindales > Rutaceae > Zanthoxylum > Zanthoxylum bungeanum. The sequence goes on from SKCR01001259.1 coordinate 116,667, forward strand.
GAGTTACAAACTCTAATTTTATGTTTATATCCAACATAAACATTTTGACACAATCACAAGCATATTGTGTTTATTCTTCCAAAACATTCATACACAATTCATTAGCCTAATTTCAACTTCAAATTATGTTATTATGTATCAAATACATAATATATCATTATATGTTTCACTAATGATAACTCACTAATGAAAACATAGCTTTAGAGAAGATCAAACTTACCTAGTAAGCTTGATTCCCAAATCTAATTTTCTTCTCTTTATTGAAATACTGTAGAGAACTTCCAAAACTAGCAAGTTTGATTGCAAGATCCAATCTTGAGAATTTCCAAAGGTAGCAAGCTTAATTCCAAGATCCAATCTTTTTCTCATTGTTGAAATGTTGTAAAGTACTTTCAAAATTCTCTAAACACTTTTTTTACTTAGGTTAATATCTATAATTCTTAATTATTTAGCTTTCTCAAGCTTAATTAAAAACTTGTTTAAGCTTGTCTTTTATAGTGAAGCTTATGTAATTTTTAATTAATAAAAGTTCTAATCAACTTTTAGGTGAGCTTAATCCAATTTGTCCAAATATGTATAATTAGATGTGACTAATCACATTTGTCTACCACTTTGATTTAATCCAATTAAATCGAGATAAAGTTTAACCAATTAATTAGTTCATTGTCTACCACTTTGATTTAATCCAATTAAATCAAGAAAAATACACCTATTATTCAATATTTTATAATTACCAAAATATCATCTAATGGTAGAGAAATTTATGAAATTACAATAAAATCCTTGTGTGATTTTAGATTAATCCAATTAATCCAATTGGGTCAAAGTAAATAATTAATGTTATCCAATAACACTTAATTATTTTAATTGATAATTATTGTATCAAATATTATTTATTATCAAACATTATTGGCTACCCAAGTGCTTAATGAGTACATTTCATATTGTGAGACTTTCTAAGTCTAGACACGTTCGTCATGTCTAGCTCATACGTACACAATTCGGCCACCTCCGAATTCACGAAGAACACGAACGACCTTTCTGAACTATACAAGTCGATGTCATCACATATGTTTAATCATCCCCTTCGTCATAAGCTATCCAAGTTGTGCTTAGGAAATATAGATTACTGTTGTGATATTTTATATCGTACCGCAAGTGTACGGTGTCAAGTTTTAGTATAAATGAGTTTAGAGTGTCGAACCCACATGGATTGCGTTAACTCGCACTAAATACTACAATTGATAATCCTAACTTTATTTAGATGATAATTAACAAAGATTTAATTAAATAAATAAAATATGAATTAATTAGATAAGATGAACTAATACGATAGAGATTCTAGATCCTGATTTCACCTAGCTGTCGCCGATGTAGTTGTCATGCCAATTAATCTTTGTTCAGTTAAATTGTTTATAAGTCAAGACTCCGAAATTATCCACTCTCTCTCTCGAGCATCAGTGAAAATATCATCAACTACAGACTTCGATATCTCTATAAAAATCCAGTAGTTAACAACTCATTACGCTTTGTGATTTTATATTAACGACTTCAAATGAACTTATATATATTCTCTTGAACTCTATAAATCTCCTAAGTTATATTCTCTAGATCAATTCAAAATCCCCTATTTCGAGTGATAGATTCTAAACATATATCATCATATTTGTGGCCAGCAAACACAAAGCATTAAACTTAAAAGAATATAAATAACTCAATAAAACTTCATAACAAAATTAACAATTAAAACAAAGGTTCAAGCATCAGTTACACCATTCTCCAAAATTAAGGAGTTTAGTTCATGACAATAGATAAAAATAATAAGAACAAGGTCATGAATCTAATGGAAATAATTAGAGTTCTAAGAAAGAAACAAGAAGATAAAACTCAAATTGAATCTCTTCCTCTTCGGACATCACCGCCTTCCTCTCCTCTTGTTGCTCTTCAATCCTCCTCCTTGGATCTCTAAAAATATGTATTTTGGTGTTTTGTACTATGTATTAGCCTATTCTTTTGAGTTGTGGACGAACTAATGTATTTATAATAAAGTCTTAGAACCATTAAACATCTAAGAAACACTAAAATCATGTTTCTGGTGCGCTCCGGGGTGCCGCGGCGCGTGGGCTTGGCGCCACAACGCCAAACCCATGGATTTTATATGGAACGCATAGATCTCTTTGAGTAGATGCAAATTGATATATTATGGGTCTCATAACTCTTTCTAGATCAAAAGTTATAGCATTTGTAAATTCAGTGCGCAGCTGATGCTGGTTTTTGCCTGTTCTTGAGTCCGATGCTTCCAATAGGTCCCGAAACACATGTAATTGGTCCATTCTCAATGTTATAATGCTTCCTAAAAATAAGACATAAAATAAATTATAAATGACTCGAACCATAACAAAATAATAGGCTAAAGATGTCGGAATAAGTGTGTATAAACCGCACTTATCAAATACCCTCAAACTTAAGATTTTGCTAGTCCCGAGCAAAAGACAAAATAAAAACTAAATACAAATAAAAAAATAAAAATAACTAAATTAACTAAGCCACTTTCGTAGGGATCACGATTGCATTTAGCATATAAAACAAGCCTTTAAACCTCTAGGCGGCCCTAGTGGACGAGTTATAGTCTCGTGAGGGCTTACAGCGACGATACTCACAAACGTCATTCACACACAATCATGCAAAAATATAAAACAAATAAAAAGCAACTAAAATAATCCCGATAGTTATGCATAAAATTGTCCTCAAATAGTGCTTATCAATGAAATTAGAGAATCTTCAAAGTACATAATTCAGCTCAGATCCAAGTTCCTGAATAATTCATCTAGGCTAGACTCACTGTGTGTGTGTAAATGTTCATTCACAGCTTGATTCCTAAGTAAGCCAACTTAATGATTTCGTTTAAAAATTGGGATCGATAGGTCAAACCAACTTAGATATCTCAAGTATGCTCTGTAATTGCTTTATTTTGTGCTCAATATGATATGTTTTTTCTTTTCTTTTTCTTGTCTCTTTTTGCAATTTTTTTTGAACTTTTTCTTTTCTTTTTTTCAACTCACCTACCTTTTAAGGTAGCATTTCTCCTCATGGTGGTCCTAATATTCACCCATGGGTAGCTTCACTCTTATTGTTGGACAATTATGACCCATAGCATCACTATTTGTACATATCATGGTGTTGTACAAATTAATTATGTGACAAAGGGAATTGCTCTTTTATCATTTGTAATTAGATTACCAAGATATATAAATGATAAAAGGTCCTTATGGTTAGTTCCGGATTGAGATGATATGAGACAGTATCAATCCACGAAGGTTTAATCATTAAATATCCATAGTCGTAGTATTATCAAGATTGGACATCGATAATGCGGAATAGACTAGTATTACACTTGTGCGCGTTGTGAGAGCATAACAACATAGTTCTCATATATTTGGGTATTGGATACTCATGCAAGTGTAATAGGAGGTTGTGTTTACCGATGGTACGGAAACAGCTTCGCTCTGGATAGACCCCTCAGAATTTCATTGGTAGTATGACAATGTGTCTATGGAAGTCCGAATCAGGGTAGGTGTATTTGGTCTTATCTTGAGACTTGCACCGCTAATACTTGCGACAATCAATATACTTTGGTTTTGGTCGTCCAGGGCATTAACATGTTCTGTGTACGCCTCTTCTGGGTATATTGAGAATCATAGTGTATTGGGTGTGATGTCGAGATGGAAGTATCACTCCAGTCATAGTGGAGATGATGATCACGTAGGATACGAAACTGGTGCTCTTATATGCTGCAGCTATTGGGATATTATGACTATGTCATGTTTATCCGATTATAGAGACTAGTTACCAGAGAACCGATATGTGCTTCGTACGGGGCAGACACGATTCCAGCCCCAGGCCTTGCACGTGACATCCGATGCTGGATCGAAATACGCAATACTACGTATACTACGCCTGATAAAGATTACATATTCCTTTAAGAATATTTCTTGAGAATTGGGTAGGCACGGTGCTTTGCTAGAAGCCAACCATGTCTTGTAAATCGGTAAAAACGTAGTACTAGGTACGTACGTGTTCGGATAGTCCGACGACCGAATTTACTGCCAACATATCTGGGGATCTCATGGGTCGCTTCCCGAAGATTCACCGATGACGTATGACTCGCACATTATTAATCTGAGATTAATTATAAGAGAGAGAAAATTAATATGGGATTAATTACGGAGATATTTTATCTAGGATAAAATATTATTTGAAGAGAGAGAACGATTAATTTGGAATTAATCGATAAAATAATATATTCTATATATTATACGAAATTAGATTTCGACGTGGAATTAAAATTAGATTTTAATTCGGGCGAACGAGTTAATTTAGAATTAATTCGCTAGCGACGTGAATAATAATTTTGCTAGGCATAATTATTTAATTAAATTTGATTTAATTACGTCGCAACAAAAAATTCGTTAATTCGGAATTTGCGAACCCGAGCCCGGGAGTGTTTGCGGGCCCACTCGCATTTCGAATTCAAGTGCGGCCCACAAGTCACATCAAGCGTCACATCATTAGTCATTCTTGTGATGTAAGTCACATCACTTTGAGTGATGTGATGGTTGTCACTTGTGATTGATGGTGGTGGTTGGAAGGCTTAAATGCCTTGTACCTTTTTTTTGAATTAGGTATATCATTTAATTGATTTTTGAAATCAAATACAACCAACACTTGACATCTTCATCTCTTTCCTCTCTCAATACTCTCAGCCAAGGGCCAATTTTTCTCTCTTGTTTTTCCTTTTGCCGTGAATCACACAAGGGAAAATGTGAAGATTTGTTGCAAATTTTCACAAGTGCTAGCACACATTAGGAGTCATCCAAAGGTGATAGGGAAACCCATCTATGAGCATGGAATCTACAAAAAAAGCTTAGAGCTTGGAGATTCAACTTGGAGCACAAATTGGAGCCATGACCGAGAGCTTCAAGGATGGAGCAAGAAATTTTTGTTGTTCCTCGCATCGCAAAAGCCGATCAAAGTGAGTATTCCGCAACTTAACTTTTTTGTATTCACATATTTTCAATGCTTAAATTGATCTTGGTTTGACTTTAGAAACCCAACATTTATCGGTTATAAGTGGTTTATTTTCTTTCTTTAGAGACTTTTTTTCTTTTATTTCTATCCATACCATACATCATAACACTAGCAAATCAAGATAGATATCTAAGCAAACTTTCATTCATCAACATGCAATTTCTTCAACTAGTCACCTTGTCAACTACTTAAGTTTTCACTGCTAAAAACCTATAATTGAGTGCTTACGAGTCAAATATAGATCAACTACTCAAGGCATCGGATAAAAGTAAATTGGGCACTTATCGTTTCTAAAATTTCACTCATAAACAAACAGTATCATCATAGGATTTATGCTTTACTATCAAAGACTAAAAACAAGAATTATATATATATATATATATATATAAATAACAAGTAAACAACATGCATACACCCCAAACTTAAAACTTGCATTGTCCTCAATGTAAGATAAAAATAAAGAACAAGAGTGAGGAACAACACTACCGTGCATGGAGTTGATCAGACTCTTGCTGGTTATAATTTAGTTGCGCGGGCATTGTGTGTTTCGTGCTACCTGCATAAATAACATGCAAATTAATAAATAATACACAATAAACTAAAATAAATAAACAAAAATAAACAAGATGCAAATGCAAGGGTTGCCTCCCCGCTAGTGCTAGGTTTAACGTCTTCAGCCAGACGTAACCACCCAAATGGTCATGGTGGCTTAAATGTAGTGAACCGGATAATCTCATCTGCTTTCTTCTTTGGTATCCACCGGTTCTTATGACATGAAAAAGACAGCTTGGCAGGCTGTGGCAGTTTATCCATAGATAGTCCCCCAGGATATGTAGATTGTCCCCAAGTTGGAAATTCTGGACTACACATTCGGAAAAATTGGGTCGGCCTCATTTTTAACCTTCTAGGGATCATCTCCAAGTGAGCAGTGACCTTTCTTTTCCTCTTTTTACGGCGCCTTGGGAGTGGTTTTAGGTTTAGTTGCGGAGAATTTTCTTTTATGCATGGCTGCACTATGCTCATAGGTTGCTGAAATACTGATTTACCCTGTGTGTTTGCAACTCCCTTCTCTACTATATCTACCCTGTGACATTCTGCATCACCTTGTGGTTCTGAAAGCACTGAATGTGACTTCTTTATATTTACTGCCTAAATCTGAGAGGTGTCTTTAATCTCTTTTCCGCTCTTAAGGGTTATGACTTGACATTGCTCTTTGGGGTTGACTTCAGTATTACTATGAAACACCCATTTCTGTTGATTGGCCATGGAAGAAACAAACAGCCCAATTTGCGCTTCTAAAAATTTCAATGTTGCCCCCATATTGCCCATATGTGTTTCAATGTTATCCAGCCTTGACTCATTCTTCTCAAACCTCTCTGAAGCTGTAGATACAAATATGCTCATGAGGTCTTCTAAGGAAGGTTTCTGCTCATCTCTTGGATAGTTGAAGCCATGAGTAGTTTGCAAGATGTTCTCCATATTAGCATATGAAAAGTTCGGATGATAATAATTAGGCATATGACTGCCTCTATAGTTGTTGAAATTCTGATTGTTCATATACTGTACTTGTTCAAATCCTACTCCTCTGTTGGGTAAACGCATTCCATTAGCAGAAACAGCTCCAATAAATGGTTGGCTCATTTTATTTATCAATACTTCTAGATGAGTCGTGAGGGACGATACTTGAGCTATCAGTGCACCAATAGGATCTGCCATTGCTTCTTTTCCAACTCTCCTCGTATGAAAGAAAGAAAAAAAATATATATAACAATAAAAATATATATATATAAAATAAAATAATAATAAAAAAAAAACTTAAGACAAAAATAAAGAAAATAAAAAAATAATAAAATAAAATAAAATAAAATCTAAATTAAAGCTAAAATTACTTGGTAATAGTATTAATGTGAATTAAACAAACAATCCCCGACAACGGCGCCAAAAACTTGTTGTGATATTTTATATCGTACCGCAAGTGTACGGTGTCAAGTTTTAGTATAAATGAGTTTAGAGTGTCGAACCCACATGGATTGCGTTAACTCGTACTAAATACTACAATTGATAATCCTAACTTTATTTAGATGATAATTAACAAAGATTTAATTAAATAAATAAAATATGAATTAATTAGATATGAGGAACTAATACGATAGAGATTTTAGATCATGATTTCACCTAGCTGTCGCCTATGTATTTGTCATGCCAATTAATCTTTGTTCAGTTAAATTGTTTATAAGTCAAGACTCCGAAATTATCCACTCCCTCTCTTGAGCATCAGTGAAAATATCATCAACTACAGACTTCGATATCTCTATAAAAATCCAGTAGTTAACAACTCATTACGCTTTGTGATTCTATATTAACGACTTCAAAGGAACTTAGATATTCTCTCGAACTCTATAAAACTCCTAAGTTATATTCTCTAGATCTATTCAAAATCCCCTCTCTCGAGTGATAGATTCTAAACATATATCATCATATTTGTGGTCAGCAAACACAAAGCATTAAACTCAAAAGAATATAAATAACTCAATAAAACTTCATAACAAAATTAACAATTAAAACAAAGGTTCAAGCATAAGTTACATCATTCTCCAAAATTAAGGAGTTTAGTTCATGACAATAGATAAAAATAATAAGAACAAGGTCATGAATCTAATGGAAATCATTAGAGTTCTAAGAAAGAAACAAGAAGATAAAACCTGAATTGAATCTCTTCCTCTTCGGACGTCACCGCCTTCGTCTCCTCTTGTTGCTCTTCAATCCTCCTCATTGGATCTCTAAAAATATGTATTTTCGTGTTCTGTACTGTGTATTAGCCTATTCTTTTGAGTGGTGGACGAACTAATGTATTTATAATAAAGTCTTGGAACCATTAAACATCTAAGAAACCCTAAAATCCTGTTTCGGGTGCACTTCGGGGCGCCTGGGCTTGGCGCCGCGGTGCCAAAGCCCCTGGATTTTGTATGGAACGCATAGATCTATTTGAGTAGATTCAAATTGATATATTATGGGTCCCATAACTCTTTCTAGATCAAAAGTTATAGCATTTTTAAATTCAGTGCGCAACTGATGCTGGTTTTTACCTGTTCTTGAGTCCGATGCTTCCAATAGGTCTCGAAACACGTGTAATTGGTCCATTCTCAATGTTCTAATACTTCCTACAAATAAGACATAAAATAAACTATAAATGACACTAAATGACTCGAACCGTAACAAAATAATATGCTAAAGATGTCGAAATAAGTGGGTATAAACCGCACTTATCAATTACACCGTCAAGTTTCCGAAGTGCACATCTCATATTTCTGACATGTCCATGATTCTTTACAACTTATCAGGACACAATTTCTGATATATGCGATCAACCTTAGGTGTAAGACTTTGACCAAAGTCTTAAAAATCGTGACTTACTCATATGGATACCTAAATCACTTATGGTACACATATGGGCCGACAAATCCTATCTTGATAAGCACTTGATTAACAAGTATATCGGTCCACACCCAATACACATCTAGCGGTCAGACCACGAAAAGTCTCTGACATGTATGTCATCAAAGTGTGAAGGATCACATACAAAATCAATGTTATCCTATAGTCAAATGATCACATATGCTACTCGACTTGAGGAGATTCTTATTGACGGTGGTGTATACTTTCAACTATTAGGAATCACTTGTGAGTCATTCAGTATTCGCTCCAACAAATACCCACATGTCTATACGAACTTCCCTTGCTCATCGTACATTGGGTTAAACCATTGGAACTCCAATTCCAACAAACGACATTTGCTAGTCTTCTAGATTATAGTAATTCGATCGTATTCCAAAACCAACGACTATGAATATTTACTTTAAGAATAGTTTATAATAGTAATACTATCCCAATGTCGGATCACCCAGTGTCCAATATTACTATATGACTATTCTAAGGTTGATGTCATTCTCAACATATATCAAACTAATATGCATAATGACATTACCATTAACAAGGTTGAAATGAAAATTTAGTTAGTTTATCAACAAATAATAAAATATAATGTACAATATATTATTTAGATTGGCGCTCCAAACACTAATTCCAACATCAAATGCTTCTTAGGAACCCAAAATTTACTAATTACCCTTCCTAGATGGATTTATGTAGTATTTTATTTTTATCTCCTCTTGGCATTCGACAAATTCTGCAAGTTAAATGTTGCAGTATTGACAGATGCCATTGAAGAAATAGTTTCATTCTCTCTGGAATCTTTAATATGTCATTATTGATCATGTCCTGCACAATATTTTTAAAACTCCTAGTTAATTGTATGATTACATGAATTATGATACTTACAGTGTATTTGTGGAGGATTTCCTCTATTGACAATTGGAGGAATGCCTCCCGAGCCCACTCATGCATGCATTCCATCTTCATAAATTACAGGATGGGTGGTTGTATTTGTAGCTTCAAAAAACTATTGAGGAGCCATATGAGTCATAGGCACGCCATTTCAAAATGACGGCCATTGGTAGGAAGAATCTTAATAAATCTTTTAACTCTTTCTCTCTTATGAGGAGGTTGACATCTGTCTTTCACTGGAGGAGGATGAGGAGGGTGAAGATTTGGTACATAAGGACGGGATAAACCACGTGTCTCTTGAGATCCTCCAGAGGATTATCCCCCGAGCTCCTCCTGCTTAACTACTATAGAAATTGCTTCATGTCCTTCATTCCTCTCACTTTTGGGGCTGAATTGAGTCTGACAGAAAATGAGTGGCTCACTTCTCTCAAAGGCTTGCATGATTTTTCCTTAACCGACTTTCATCCATTTATATATGCAAAATTAACCAAATCAGCACTTAAACTGGTAGGTGAAATCGTCTCACCTGAGGCTCCAATAATAGATCTTACTGGAGTTTAATTTTTCTGACTGTGAATTTCAATAGGAGTCAGGTTCCTCTCAATTTACTCCACCAAGTGTGGAACATTCCTTTCTTGCCCTACTATTGTAGGTGCAACCCTCGTATCATAAGACGTGTCAATATTTTTCCCAAAATTACTTCTTGTTTTCGGCGACATCTTGCTAGTGTGTCCCACACAGCATGCCAAAAATTACTATTGCCTTCAAAAAATTTCGTGCACGACGTGCCAGAGGAGTGGATCCTCAAAGTTAAAATTGATGATGATGACTGACTTCTAAAATAAATGATTGCTAACGGGTCCTCTGAAGTTCGAAAGAGATGAACAATTAGATTAAAACTAAGATGTTGAAAAAATAAATAAATAAAGATCTACATTAATTGGAATTGTAAAAGGAATTCTAAAAATACTGAAATTTTAATTACAAAAGGAAAGCTGGAATTACTAAAAGACTAAAACAACTGGAAATAAAGAATTAGAATCCTAAAAGAGCTAAACTATTGGCTAATACATTGAATTTGAGTTGTTGTTGGATTGAGTTGTCATTGAACTGAGTTGTGGTCTTTTCACTACCGATATTCCTTGCTTCTTATAATCCTACAAGCAACTGCTCCTTCCATTCGTGCAACTGTCTTTCACAATCTATACTCATTCTAGTTGGAGGAAACTAATACACGAGGAAGGAAAATTGATACACGTTCAATTTTAAAGTAACCAATTTTATGGATAATGTTTATCTTTGACTCCATTAGACTGGGCCGAATTCTTCAGACAATTGGATATGACTTGAATATTTTGGGTGCAAACATATGCATTATTAAAGCTAACATTTTATCTAAATTTTGTATTTAGCTAGTGACCTCCCCATTACCATTAAAGCCAAACAACTTGGTGAATTTTGACCACCACACCTTTATATAAAAATTAAGAAAAAAATGTATTTTATTGTATTGCCTATGCAAAATGCAAATCGATATTTTTCTAGTCATAGTTAAATGGTATAATAAAAACAAACAATCAAAGCACAAAGTAAAGGAATTATTTTCTTTCCCACGATTGAAGAAGGAAAGCAAAGTGATAGTGATAGTGATAGTGATAATGATAATGATAGCATGTTGAATTGAAAGTTGGAGATAATCAAAAGAGGAAAAGAAAAAAAAGAAGACACACCCCACTATTTTAAGAGCATTTTTATTTTGATTAAACAATTGGTAGCTGGTGGCATTCGTGTGGAAACCACACTCCTATCATCCATGCATAATTATTTTTCTCACTTAATTGTGCTATCTTAGTCAGCAGCCCATTAATTTTTTATTTTTTTTTGGTTTTAATATGATCTAAATTATTTAAGAGCATTGTATCAAACTTATCTTTTATAACCCAAACTAAATATAAGTTTTGTTTTTAATTAAATCGAATAGACTATATATATCATTTAATATTATTGTATTTTATCATGAATCACTGAGATGTGGATTACATTATTTTCAATTTAGAAAATGATTATTGAAACTGGAGCCCAATACCAAATTTTTTTTTTTTAAAAAAAAGACCCGAAATTCAAGGATAATTTTGTATGCGTAAATTGGTATCTTTCTATTTCAGAGAGATATTTTTTTTCGTTTTTGTAATAAGATTTATAGTGAGCTCATACTTTACTATTAAATATGTAATACATAATTACTTTCAACAAAAAATAAATAAGAAAATCACCCATTTTAATTTTTATAATTCTGATTTCATCTTTCATTCTAGGATTTCGGATGAAATACATAAATACTCCCTTCATAGTTTGAACGATGTGGTAGAAAATAATATGTGATTTTTTGTTTGTTTTTTTTTTTTTTTTTGTTGTTGTTGTTGTTTTTGTTTTTTTTTTTTTGCATTTTATATGAATGGTGACATCGTTCATGCGATAAAAAATGTAAGAGGACTGCTTCAAACATTTCTCAAGAAATTCAGAAAAAAAGCAGAAATACTAATAATTAAAGTTTTGAAAATCAATAATTGAAAAAACAGAAAGTTTTGAAACGCTTCCATATCTGCACAGACATACATAAGATTGAGTAATAGAATTGTTTTGCTTCTTCATTATTGTCTTGTACTTCCTTTGCTCATGCTTAAATCATGAACTTTCTGTTCAGGAAGTTAAAGGTCACTTGTCCTCATCATTTCCTAATTTTCTTTTTAAGGATAGTACTACTGCACCAACATATATATATATATATATATATATAAATTTACAATATATCAACAAATTACACAAATATATTTCACATTTTGGGACCATCATATCCGAAATTTGAAGGGTTGATTCTCAATTAGTTATCTATTTATAGTTAGTAATTTGTTCCATTTGATCATTAATGCTAGATATGAGTTCTTATTAATACACAAAGCTTTCTGATCAATACAAAATATGGAAGGTTTGGTAGTGAATCATGGTCCATGCACATGGGGTCTCTATGATTTAATGCTATATATATGGAGACACACTTCGCATGAAGAGTTCTTGTAATAACATATATAAATTTTGAAAATTTTCATGTTAATTTAATTAGTTAGATCTCTTAGACTGCCTTATAGATTTCAGTTAAATGGAGTAATGGTAATTTTATTTACTTCTCAAAAGTAAATGTAGCTTTATTCTCATTCTCAGGGCGTGGCTTGATGGTGTAGGGCTCAGCATCTGACCTAGAAATTTTGGGTTCGAATTCAGAAAATATATTTCTTGTACGAATATGGGATAACCAGAGGTTTTACCTACTCCGTTTAAACCCGGAAGGAGTGATTTGTTAAAAACTCAGTACATATATACAGAAAAGTATAGATTTCAAAATACTAAAAACAAATAATATTATATTGAAATCTTTATTATTTTTTTTTCTGTCTTTTAACGTGTTATTTAGTTAGTGGGATTCAGAAAACTTTGCCTCCATTATAGTAAAGCAGCTAAGCTAAGGATCCTTTCTTCCTCCATAAATACCCTTCCATAGAGCGTGTGTCCTCCACACACAAACTCTTTATCTTCTCTGTAATCTCTTCTTCACTCAATCAACTTCTCATTTCCTCTGCAGTACTAATTTTAAATAATTATTCAATTTCCATGGCAACTTCCTTCAACAACTCTAAGTTCACTATCCCAGATGTCGAGCAACAAACAACAATAACAACAACAACAACCCAAGAGCTTGTTGTTGAAACCAAAGACTTTGACTACTCAAAGCGGTCTCAATGGCTTAGAGCTGCTGTGTTAGGCGCCAACGACGGCCTTGTCTCCACCGCATCCCTAATGATGGGCGTTGGAGCTGTTAAACAAGACATCAAAGCCATGATCCTCACCGGTTTCGCCGGTTTAGTCGCCGGTGCATGCAGCATGGCCATTGGCGAGTTCGTTTCCGTTTATTCACAGCTCGACATTGAGTTAGCCCACATTAACAGAAGCAAACAGCGTCGTGACGCTACTGGATCAGAAGCAGCTGCTGCTGCTGCAAAGGAAGCTGGAGAGGAAGAGGAAGAGGGCTTGCCAAACCCAATTCAAGCAGCTGCAGCCTCGGCTCTGGCTTTTTCCTTGGGTGCAATGGTGCCGTTACTGGCGGCATCATTTATTAGAGATTATAAGGTGAGGCTTGCAGTGGTGGTGGCCGCTGTCAGCTTTGCGCTGGCTGTGTTTGGGTGGTTGGGGGCTGTGTTAGGGAAGGCTCCGGTGGTTCGATCAACGGTTAGGGTTTTGGTCGGAGGGTGGCTGGCCATGGCTATTACCTTTGGGCTAACCAAGTTAATCGGATCAAGCGGGCTGTGATTTTTTTTTTTGGAAAGTTATTTTCTGAGAACTGGATCGAACCAGTGATGTAAAAAGTTTGATGGATCACTGGTTCGACCGGTTGATCTGTGTCCAAAAAATCGATAAAACGCCTTATGTAATAAATATTGTCGGATATGTGTGTTTTTAACAAGTTTAACATGCATCATTCCATCAAAATTCTTATTATAACTAAAAATATTGAGAATTAGAAAAACTTGAAAAATTTGAGTAAAAGATGATGAAGGAGAATCAAACCGAGTTGTCTCTGTCCTTAAGGTTTTATTAGCCCCGCCTCGGTACTTTACAGATGTCCTGTGACTAACGTTCTCCCAGGATTACTTGATTGTTTCTTGTAGAATGGACAATCATTTCTCTAAGAACTTGAACAAAGACAAATGGTTGAAACTCTCTCTTAAAATGACTCTCTAATTATGATTGAAAATCTGAATTTTCTGGATCCTAGAAATGAACTCAAGGCCCCATTTTAAAGGCATGGAAGGGTGCATTTGTGGCATCATTTGGTTTACGGTGTAACCCTCCTAAGAGTTATACCTCTTTCTTATGCCCTTTGGAGCCTAGAGATGTGTACTTCTAATTTAGAGTACATGTCCCTTCAACTTGTGTCTTTCTCATAAGGCACTTCTTAAGAGACATGTATCTCCTACATATATATATATTAGAGAATTTCCAACAATCCCTCACAATTCTCTAATATTAATGCAGACACTTAAGATAGTTTTTGTGAAATAAAACTGCATCGAAATAGGTAGCTTTCGCCTTGAACCTTTCATAATGAATAACAATCGGATTTACTTGGCGAACCAATGACCCATAGTCTTGAATTATTCCGCCGTTGGTATAAACCAAGACAATTTCCAACACAAAGCTTCACTTCGACCATTTCTCATTTTATGGTTGTGTTCAATTCGGCCATGAACATCAGTTCTGGATTCATCAAGTACTTTAAAGAATTCAACCTTTAAAAATTCTCACAGAAGTGGCTGTTAGAGTTAGTGATTAGAGCGCCAATCCGAATAATATATTGTACATTTTATTATTTATTAATAAAATAACTATATTTTCATTTCAAACCTTATTAATGGTAATGTCATTTTGCATATTAGATTAATGTATAAATATGCTAAGAATGACATTGACATTAGAATAGTCTTGTAGTAATATTGGACGCTAGGCGGTCCGACATTTGGATAATATTACTATTATAAACTATTCTTAAAGTAAATATTCATAGTCGTTGGTTTTGGAATACGGTCGATGATCGGTGAAATCACACACGTAACACAAGCGCACGTATCGCTCAAGTAGTATAAAATATATCGATCCCACAAGGACTTAATACATATGCTATTAATTTATTGAAGTTAAATTTCTACAAGTATCTAAAAATTGATTGTTGTTTGGTTGGTGATTTTAACTAAAGATAAGTAATTAAAACAATGCAAAAGTAAATTCTAAAAACTAATCAATATTATGAAACTATCTAGGGTTGTGAATCCTTCCAATATTCTTCTAAAGATGAAGTGATTATCTTATGTTTGTGTAATATGTCGGTTTATTAACCTCGAACACGAAGATATGCAAAAGCCTTTGTCGATGGTCAGATGCAAATACCCAAAGTAACACAATTAACTATATGTCTATGTTAATTAAGAAACTTCGAATTCATTAAGATTAAGTTCCAATTATGGCTACCCACGCCCGACAGGTATATGTCTATCTTGGAAGGAAATCTCTAAGGTGAATGTGAAATCGTGAGCTATTGAGTCTAAGGCTGAAACCTAAAATCCCTTCGTCAAGTTCATTTTAAGTTTATCAAATCAATCTTATCAGTGGCCAATTAACAAGAAGCATTAAGTTTAAGACTCAATAAATAAACCAAAACATTACACAAGACACAAGACAAATCAACTTATAAAACCATTGATATTGGAATTCACCACAACTATAGATATTGTATTTAGTTACAACATATACATATGACTACTAAAGACATAAATAAATAAAACATCATGCAATAAGTTGAAAACTAAAAAGTAAAAATTACAACAACGAAATAAAATGCTGGGGTTTGGGGATCCACTTTTATTATTTAAAATCTAAAAATATCTCTTATTATAATATATAAATTTCCATTATATTACCAACCGATCATATAGGTGGTATCCCGATTAAGTCATATTTTAATTAATTCCAACCGACCATAAAGGCGGTATCCAATTAAATCAGGTTTTAAGATAATTTATATATTATAAAACAAGGGAGATTAATCTAAATTATAACAATAAAAGTTTCACCTTTCGCCCCAGTAGAAAGAAGTTACATACTCATGCTTTTGAAGTAAAACAAATAAAGTTTTATTACTAAAATAAAAATTAAATACAAGAAAACTTAAATTAAACTAACAAGATACTCTCTTCTTAGTATTCTAAGGAAATTCCCCAGAAGAAAGTATGAGTTTTACATCAAATTTGGCATGCTATTTATAGGTAAATATAAATGCTTCCACCAATTTCTCCACCAAATATGGCACCAAATCCTCCACAAAAAATGCAAGCATGTTTGGTGGAAGTTTGACAATTGTAAATTGTCATTTTTCATTTTTTTTTATAATGACTTTAATAATTACACATAATACACTTTGGATTTTTCATCAATTTCGGTCTTGAAAACTTCATAATTTGTAATTCGTATGAACACAAAGTTGTAGATCTTTGAGTCTTCTTTCATTTGGAACATGAATCAACTCAATCTGATATCAGAGTAAAAAGTTATGTCCAAAATACAAAAATTGCGCAAAGCTGAAATTTCCGAAATTATACTTCATTAGAACGTCATTTCAAGTTTCCAACCTCCAAAATCCAAATTTCAAGTCCAATTTTTACCCTTCTTTGTTCCACATTTTGTCCTGATTGATTCCATTGAGTCCCGATTTTATTTTATCTGTAAAATAAACAAAAACACATCAAAACGTTCATAAAACTCGAGAAACTATACAAAATATTAAGTAAAATTGGTGGTAAAAATTAATATATTTTCCGCTCATCAGTCGAATTCCTATAACCTATAAGACTATCACATGTCATATATTGGAATTGAAGTTCCAATGGTTTAACCCGATGTGCTATGAGATTTGGAAACTCATATAGACATGTGGGTATTCGTTGGAGCGAATACTGAATGACTCACATGTGATTCCTAATAGTTGAAAGTACACACCACCGTAAAAAGAATCTCCTCGAGTCGAGTAGCATATGTATTCATTTGACTATAGGATAACATTGATTTTGTGTGAGATCCTCTACACTTTGATGTCATGTATGTCAGAAACCTTTCATGGTCTGACCTCTAGATGTTCGTTGGTTATGGACCGATGCACTCGTTAATTAAGTGCGTATGAAGATAGGATCTGTCGGCTCGTATGTGTATCATAATGAGTTTAGGTATCCATGTGAGTAAGTCATGATTCTTAAAGACTTTGGCCAAAGCCGATCACCTAGGATGGATTACATTAGTTGTAAAGAATCGTGGACATATCGACATGAGATGTGCACTTCGAAAACTTGACGGTGTATTCTATGTTTCCTAAGCACAACTCGGATAGCCTGCGACAGAGGGATTGATAAACATATGTGAAGACCTCGACTTGTATAGTTCAGAAAGATCGTTCGTGTTCTTCACGAATTCGGAGGTGGTCGAAATGCGTACATATTAGTAAGGCTTATATGACAGACTTGTCTGAACTTAGAGAGTCTCACAATATGAAGTGTACTCGTTGAGTACTTGAGTAGCCGATAATTTTTGGTAACAAATAATATTCTATATTATAATTATTAACTAAGATAATTAAGTGTTATTGGATAACATTGATTATTTATTTTGATCCAATTGGATTAATCCAAAATTACACAAGGACTTTATTGTAATATTTCATAAATATCTCTATCATTTGAGGATATTTTGGTAATTATAAATATGTAATTATATGTGTATTTGACTTGATTTAATTGGATTAAATCAAAGTAGTAGACATGTAACTAATCCATTAATTAAACTTCATCTTGATTTAATTGAATTAAATCAAAGTGGTAGACAAATGTGATTAGTCACACCTAATTATACGTATTTGGAAAAATTAGATTAAACCCATATAAAAGTTGATTAGAAATTTTATTAATTAAAAATTGTCTAAGTTTTGCTATAAATAACAAGTTTGACCAAATATTTTAATCAAGCTTAAGAAAGCTAAAACAAGCAAGTGTTAGAGAAATTAGCCTAAGTTAGAGAAGTGTTTAGAGAAACTTTGTAAGATCTCTACAATATTTCAACAAGGAGAAATCAATATTGGATCTTGGAGTGAAGCTTGCTAGCATTGGAATCAAGATTGGATCTTGGAGTTAAGTTTGCTAAACCTTGGAAATTCTCCAACTATTTCAATAAGGAGAATGAGATTGGATCTTTGTATCAAGCTTGCTAGGTAAGTTTGATCTTCTCATAAGCTATATTCTTCATTAGTGAGTTATCACTAATGAGACATGTAGTGATGAATTATGTATTGGATGCATAATAACATAGCTTAAAATTGAAATTAGGCTAATGAATTGTGTATATATGCTTTAGAAGTATAAACACACAATATGCTTGTAATTGGGTCAAAGATGTTCATGTTGGACATGAAAAAATTAATAAGAGTTTGGAACTCTAGATTAAAGCTTGGAGCTAAGGTTACCATTCTAGAATCACTTGACCACCTTTGAGTGACCTAGAATTATTCAAGAGTCATTTCATTGTGGGATTCGATTTTGGTTTGTACTTTGATTCAAACAAATGCATATACGTATTTAGAATACATGTATGTTAGTTGTATATAGGGGTGTGCATCGGTCGGTTCGGTCGGTTAATCCTTGATTTTTTAACCGTAACCGAAATTTTCGGTTAAATAAAGGTGTGACCGATTTAACCAATTTATGACACATAACCATTAACCAATTAACCATTATATTTCGGTCGGTTATGGTTAATTCGGTTATTAACCAATCCAATAAATTAAAATTTAATATTTAATATTTTTTTATAATTTTTAATTAGTGAAATTTATATATGATGTAGGTCGGTTCTACCGATTTTTTCGGAACGTTTCAACCAGTCGAACTACTGACGCATTAAATTTTTTTAGATCACTAATTCAATCACATATCTGATTCTAAAAATACCGATTCTAACTAACATTTGATTACATGCGAGAGAAATATTTTTTAAACTCTCTCAGATTGTCACGGCCTCAGATTTCCTTCCAAACCTGTCATGTTAGAAATTTTAAGGGTCACGAATCCACCACGATGCAAAATTTACACATTTAAAATTTTATGTATTTTTACCTTTAAATTCTTGAGAGAAATTAAAAAAAGTCAAAACCAAGCTATTAATGCAGCTTGTCATTTGAATTTTATCAATTTTATTTTCGGGTAGTATTAACAAATCAATATAACTACAACCAATTGAGAGTTTACATGCAGACTATCCTAACTCTAAAAAATTATAGAATCGCACGCGCTAATATATTATAATATATATATATATATATATATGGTTTAATTTCGGTTAATCGGTCGGTTCGGTTATACGAATCTCAAACCGTAACCGAACCGAATAACCAAAAAAAATTAAAAAATTTAACCGCAATAACCGATTTAACCGAATTAACCGAACCGTAATAAAAAATGGGTCGGAACGGTTCGGTTAATCGGTTAAAACCGATTAATGCACACCCATAGTTGTATAACATGTGATGTGGCTGGTTTTGATGTTAAAATTGGTTTTAAGGTGTATTGAAATGATAGGAGAAAATTAGAAGTGTTTATGATTGATTTAAAGGTTAAAATGCTATCTGTCAATATTTTACACGAGGCAACATCGCGATACTGACATTCCAGAGTCGCGACACTGAGCATCAGACATTCGGGTGTCGCGAATCTCACCCTTACGTGTTACGACTCTGGGACGTTGAGCTCTCGCACATTGCTCTCGCAGATTTGAGTGTCGCGACACAGAGAGCTGATGAACACTAAAACTTCATTTTCTCCGTTCCGGAGTTTTCAGACTCCGATTTGGTCCCCGATTTTTCCTACGGACTCATATCAGAATGTAGTTTTCATTAAAATTTTTGAAAATATACCTATCCATGATATCCTTGGGTTAGACCCACTTTCGATGTGCGGGGTATCGATCCGACCTTAGAGGTTCCACAACCGCCCCAACAGAATGGTATTAGCACAGGTCTTTACCACACAACACATGTTTTGAATCTATATCACGATAATTTTAATTCTATTATGCACAAGTCATATTGGATATGCATTGTATGTTTTAAATTAAAATTTTAATTTTGACCCAAACATGTTAATGACTTGAAGGGCGTGACTTGGTTGTGTAAGGCTTAGGATCTCACCTTGAGGTCTTAGGTTTGAATTCATGGAGTGCGTTTCTTATAAGAGCTTAGGACAGTCAGAGGGTTTTGCCTGCTCCGCTTAAGCCCGGAAGGGGTGGTTTGGCATTGGGGTTTCCAACGATTTCAAAAAAAAAATGTTAATGACTTGATTGTCATAAATCTCACGTGATTAGGTGATTACTTTATTTAAGTAATAGTATTAGTAATGTTGGAGCATTATTGGATGGTCTGTCTTGTCAATATGAAGATGAATGAGTTCTTGCTACTTATGCCCAAGACCGTCATTATTGTGAGAGTATAAGTGTTCAGAACTTAGGTCGCTCCGGTAAAATATTAGATGTAACATGATGAGTTAACGCAGTCACCCAATACCGTCATTATTGCGAAGGTGTACATACGAAGCTCATTAGTGCACATGAAAAATATACATCTGGAATACCTCTTAATCCAAGACCGTCATTATTGTGAGGATAAGAAGCGGTTCAAGACCAAAGTATGAGTCACATGAATGTGATTGACCTTGAAGGTCTACCTAATGAGTTTATAAAGTCCTAAACCGTCGATAGTGTGAGGTTGGAGTAAATGTCATGGGATCCACTTCCCGTTATGAAATTTTGATAGTCAAATTTCTATTTTTTTGTTAACGAAGATTACGGAATTACGTATTGTAGTATGAGGGCACTAATATATTTAAAATTTCATAATCAATTAGTATTTTTATTTTGAAATGAAAAATATTATGCTAGTGTTTAATTGTTGTCTTGTAGATGGCTGCCGCAAATCCATTTACTCGACTCTTAGATTCCAATAAACTGAAAGGAGCCGAAAACTATTTTGAATGGGAAATGAACATCCGCCTTATCTTGGAGTTTGAAAATTTGACCTATTTAACTATCAATCCACTGCCTGTTGAAATCGATCCTGACTCCACTTCTGAAGAGCGAGAAACTTTTGAAAAATGGAAGGATGACAACCTTAAGTTGAATTCCTACATTTTAGGATCAATGGTTCCAAATTTGCTCTGACAGTACATAAAGGTACCAGATGTTTAGAGCATTATGAGAACACTCAAGGAGCTGTTCGAGGCAAATTAAGAAATCGAGATATATCGGAGGTCTAGGGAATTATTCCATGTTACACTCAAGGATGAATGAGCTGTCAGCATTCATGTTTTAAACATGATCGACCAGAACTGATATTTGGAACGACATGGCATTGTGATTGATGAACGAATATATCGTAATTTGATTATGTCTTCTTTTCCTGGTACTTATGCTGGTTTTGTGTTAAACTTCCATATGCATTCGATGCAAGCTAGCTATGAATAACTTCATAATATATTACACACGACGGAGCATGATTTGAAGAAAAGCAACCCCACTTTGTATCTTGATTACGCCCAAAAAATACTTGTGGCCATTGCAATATAGTTGGGGTGTCGAGAGATGGTTACAAGGAACTAATTTACTTAAACAAAATGTTAGCAGTAACTTAATGAAAAGAAAGATTGAGTTGATAATATAAGATAAAAACTATGGAAAATATATTGAAGAATATCAGTTGAGATAAACAGCAAAGCGTCAAGAATCCCTCTTATATCAAATCCATATATTCAGTTATTGATTCTGTTTTATTACTCAATTGAAGGTTTCACATCCCAAACCAACAATTGGAAGATATTCAATTCTAAACATATTAAATTCTAAGTTAATCAATGATTACTTTCTCTATGTTAACAGCACACAAAGTTATTGATAAGTGTATAATTACATATTATTGTAATACCTTTTAATTTAATTGTATGCTAAGTTTATATTTTATTTTACAGATTTCTATCTTAATTCGTTATTCTTATTTATACAGGAAAGTTTTGAATTATAGTGAAAATAAAGACATTAAAGGCATTCAAAGAAATAAAGCTGCTGCTTGAAGAAATTAAAAGGAAAATAAGGCATGCACGTGGGTTTATAAAAGCAACAGAGTGAAGTGGGCCAAAAGTGTTTATTAAGTAGAAGAATCGTGGGCCTAGTTGGTGGACTTTAGGGTTAAAATTTTGTTTATCATAAAAGACAAGGTTGCTGGCTGCGAGAGGGGAGGCTGCGCATACTTTGAGAAAAAAAGCTGCATGAAAAGAGAGAGGAGCAGCCGCATATTTTGACAAGAAAAAAATATAAAGAAATTGTTCATTGCTGAAGGGAGGGAGTTAAGCGTATAGATTATTAAAAGAAGAGTTGCCGTGAACAAATAAAAGAAGCAAACAGAAGCAGTGCCGAGCGTGAGTGGAGAAGAAGAGCTACTGTGCCGAGAGTCAGTAGAAGAAGCAGAAACAGTGCCGAGAGCCATATACTTCGGTTTTTATTTCATTCTCTTTCTTTTCAATGTTCCCAATTATGTGTATTAGTTTTCTTATTTCCATGAGGAACTAATTATTTTACTAGGGTTGTGATGTAGCCTAGTTATGAACTCTTGACTAATTTCTAGTTATATAAATTTTATGATTGTTTTTCATTATTGTTGAGTGTTGATGAGTGTGCTTAATTGATGATTTAAATATAATGTTTGATCACCATTATGTTTAAATTAATTTGATGCTAATTGTGGTAGATACCATATCTAATTAGAATATAGCTTCTTACCATCAACACCATAAATTCTAATCATAGATACCATATAGATTAGAATTTGTGTGATTTCACCCCATAATTTCCATAAAACTTAATGTATTTAATATGTTGATAATTCACCTAGATACCATAGGGAATTTGCATGATTGAATAATTTCGGTGTCACCAGATACCATGGCCACTGAATACTTTAGGGAAGTTGATCATCAACAATGGAGAATAAATTAGAATTAATTGACTAGAGTTAGTTAAGAGGGATTAACTATGGTGAAATCATAAACCCTAGTATTTTTATTCTCATTAATTTCAAACTTATTATTGCATTAGTATTTTCTCTGTTTACTTTATTTTTAGTTTTTAATTTAGTATTTTAATTTTTCTTGGTTTATTTAAATTGCATTTGTGGTAGAGTTAGAGATTTAGCTTAAATAAGAATTGTAGAATTAACTAGTCTCTGTGGGTTCGACATCCGTGCTTGCATATTGCTATACTACTGTTCGATTCGTACACTTGCGAGCACATCAAAACTTAGGCTTTAATTTTCATACTTTAAAATTCGCAACAAGTTTTTGGCGCCGTTACCGGGGACTAGTTTTAATTCTTTATTTTATTTTGTTAAATCTTTTGGCTCACTTTATTTGTTTTGTTAGTGTTACAATTATCAGTAATATTCTCTTTGTTTTATTTTACCTGTTCTATTCAGTTATTTCTAGGTACTCTCGCTACGTGTATGCACGGACGCCGTTCTCAAAATCTTGAAATCGTACTTTACGATCCAAAGATCGAGAGAACTCTTCGACAGTTAAAAAGGCATCGCAAAGGCAAGAAACATCATCTAAAGCAATGGATTTAGCGCAAGTCCCTGCTGGACGTGAACTTGAACCTGAACCTGAAAAAGCATTGAAGGATTATGCAGTTCCTACTGTCGACATCACACCTTCATGCATTGTGCGACCTGCAGTGGAAGCTCGTCACTTCGAGCTAAAGCCTGCTTATATTTAGATGGTCCAATCTTTTCATGGATTATCACATGAGGACCCAAAAGTGCATATTCACAGTTTTCTGGAAATCTATGACATTTTTAAGATTGACGGAGTATCTCCAGATGCCATCCGATTGCGGCTTTTTCCATTTTCTTTGAAAGAGAAAGCCAAGGCTTGGCTTATTTCCTTACCAGTTGGATCCATCACTACATGGGCTGAGTTGGCAAATAAATTTCTTCAAAATTTCTTTCCTCCAGCCAAGACAGCAAGACTTAGGAATGACATCATGACTTTTACACAAAGGGATGGGGAGTTATTTTCTGAAGCGTGGGAAAGATTCAGAGATTTATTAATGAAATGCCCACACCATGAGATATCAATTTGGCTACAATTATAGACTTTCTATCAAGGCCTTCTCACAACCAGTAAGACTATGCTTGATGCAGCAAGTGGGGGGCAATAATGGAGAAAAGACCGTCAGAAGCTCTTGAAATAATCAACGCTATGGCAAGTAGTTCCGATCAATGGGAAAGTGACAGAGAAGGACATAGAAGGATTGGGCTTCATGAGATAGATGCAGCAAACTCTATCAATACAAAAATTTCTTCTCTTGAAAATATGTTTAAAACTTTCCTATCTGTTAGTGCTGCGAAACCTTCTAATAGAGTGTGTGAAATTTGTGCAGGTATACACTCCAGTGCAGAATGCCAAGTAAGCAGTTTGCCAACTGAGCAGATAAATCAAATCAATGATTACAACAGGCAAAGAAACAACCCTTACTCAAATACTTACAATCTAGGATGGCGCCAGCATCCAAATTTTTCATGGAGTAACACCCAGAATGTCCAGAATCCCATGCCTAAGCAGCAATTTCAGGAAAAGAAATCTGCAGAAGACTTGATTGCTGAGTTAACCCAAGCCACTCAAAAAAATTTTCAAAATCAGCAAGCAGCAATCCGAAATTTGGAGATCCAAATGGGGCAACTAGCTAAGGCAATAACAGAAAGAGAAAAGGGAAATCTACCGAGTCAACCTGAAGTAAACCCAAGAAATCAAGAACAAGCTAAAGAAATCACACTCAGGAATGGCAGAGAGGTAGCAACAGAAGAGGAAGCAAGAAGGTCCAAGGACATCGAGAAAGTGGATAATGCTGAATCAACTATTGATGTTACAAAATCTCGGGAAAAAATGGAAATAGTTAGCCGTCATGCGCCACCTATCCCATTTCCACAGCACCTCAAAAAGGCCAAACAGGATAAGCAATTTTCTGATTTCATTGAATTATTTAGTAAGGTTAACATTAACATTCCTCTTCTTGATGCAGTTAAACAGATACCGAATTATGCAAAATTTTTGAAAGATATTTGCACCAATAAGAGGAAGTTTGCTAATCATGAAAAGGTGATGCTATCAGAAGAATGCAGTGCAGTGCTTCAAAATAAGCAACCACCTAAGCTAAAGGATCCAGGGAGTTTCACTATACCTTGCACTATTGGAAATTCTTATTTTAGTAAAGCACTTTGCGATCTAGGTGCCAGTATTAATTTAATGCCATTTTATGTGTATAGACAGCTTGGTCTAGGAGAGGTGCAACCTACGTTAGTCTCATTGCAGCTTGCAGATCGTTCAGTGAAATACCCAAGAGGAATTATTGAAGACGTTTTGGTGAAAGTGGGTAAACTGATTCTTCCTGCAGATTTTATGATTTTAGATATGGAAGAGGATAGAGAGATACCTATCATTTTGGGTCGGCCATTTCTTGCTACTGGGAGAACCTTAATAGATGTTCAACAGGGGTTGCTCACTCTGAGAGTGCAGAATGAAGAAATGGTATTTAAGGTTTTTGAGGCTACCAAACTACCACAAGAATCAGAGACTTGCTCCCGAGTTGAATTGTTAAATGAGGGCGGTAACAGAAAAGTTTGTTCAAGAATACCCCAAAGACCCATTAGAAGCATGCATGGTACACAGTGCCTCTACTCAGAATGAGCAGTTTGACATTGCTGAAGTTTCACACCAGTTGGATGCACTACCAAGGTGGAAATCACATTTTGAAGCATTGGGTCAAGCTCCACCTAAAGTTCGACCATCTGTTGAAGAAGCTCCACAAGTGGTATTGAAGCAACTCCCATCACACCTAAAATATGCTTACTTGGGGGAATCAGAGACTCTTCCAGTTATTATTGCTGCTAATCTCACTATGGAGGAAGAAGAGAAACTGCTTAGAGTTCTGAGAGAGCACATGACAGCAATAGGATGGACTATCGCTGACATCAAGGGTATAAGCCATACTATGTGCATGCATCAGATTCTGCTTGAAGAAGAAAATAAGTCAACCATTGAAGCACAACGCAGGTTAAATCCTAATATGAAGGAAGTTGTAAGGGCTGAAGTGTTAAAGCTGCTAGATGCATGGATCATCTATCCAATCTCAGATAGCAAATGGGTAAGTCCTGTTCAGGTCGTGCCGAAGAAAAGCGGCATGACAGTGGTGAAGAATGACAACAATGAGATGATACCCACGAGGCAAGTCATTGGGTGGCGAGTTTGTATTGACTACCGAAAGTTGAACTCTGCAACCAGGAAAGATCACTTCCCACTGCCTTTCATTGACCAGATGTTAGAAAGATTGGCAGGTCATTCGTATTACTGCTTTCTAGATGGGTACTCAGGCTATAACCAGATTCCTATTGCACCAGAAGACCAGGAGAAAACTACTTTCACATGTCCATTTGGTACTTTTGCATACCGCAGAATGCCATTCGGATTGTGTAATGCACCTGCTACTTTCCAACGTTGCATGATGAGTAATTTTTCAGACATGGTGGAACGGTTCATTGAGGTTTTCATGGATGATTTCTCCGTTTTTGGGTCGTGTTTTGACAGTTGTTTGGGTAATTTAGCACTGGTATTGCAGAGATGTCGAGAGACTAGTTTAGTGCTTAATTAGGAGAAATGTCATTTCATGGTGCAAGAAGGGATAGTTTTGGGCCATAAGATTTCAGCCCAGGGCATTGAAGTAGATCGAGCCAAGATTGAGGTGATTGAGAGACTTCCACCACCCACCACAGTGAAAGAGGTTAGAAGCTTTCTAGGACATGCTGGATTTTACAGGAGGTTCATCAAAGACTTCTCTAAGGTAACCAAGCCTCTCTGTAATTTATTACTCAAGGATGCCGGTTGGAATTTTAATGATACATGTTGTAAAGCA
This sequence comes from Zanthoxylum bungeanum, assembly GCA_019454045.1. Classification (NCBI taxonomy): domain Eukaryota; kingdom Viridiplantae; phylum Streptophyta; class Magnoliopsida; order Sapindales; family Rutaceae; genus Zanthoxylum; species Zanthoxylum bungeanum. The sequence goes on from SKCR01001259.1 coordinate 143,748, forward strand.
TTTGAGGCTCTGAAGAAATTACTCGCCACATCACCCATCATCACCGCACCTGATTGGGATCTTCCATTTGAACTCATGTGTGATGCAAGTGACTATGCGCTGGGGGCAGTGTTAGGGCAGAGAAAGGATAAGTTGCTTCATGTGATCTATTATGCCAGCAGATCCCTCAATGATGCACAATTAAACTACTCCACAACTGAGAAAGAACTTTTAGCAGTTGTTTTTGCCTTAGAAAAATTTCGGTCGTATCTCATCGGATCCAAAGTGATTGTGTATACTGATCATTCAGCTCTAAAGTACCTATTTTCTAAGAAAGATGCAAAAGCAAGATTGATCAGGTGGGTGCTTCTACTGCAGGAGTTTGATCTCGAAATTAAAGATAAGAAAGGGTCTGAGAATATAGTAGCCGACCACTTGTCAAGAATTGTCAAGAAAGAATGCGAGGATGATGCCATCCTGATTACGCCCAAATATGACTCGCGGTTATCGCAGTATAGCTGGGGTGTCGATTCCTCAGAGAGATGGTTACAGGAACTGATTTACTTAAACCAAAAACGTTGACGGTAACTTAATAAATAAAGTGATAAAAATTGGTAATTAATTAAAGATAAATAAAATAATGAAAAGATAATGAAAGATAATGGCAGAGAAAAGCAGCAAAGCGTCGGGAATCCCTCTTGCATCAAACTCTTATATTCAGTTATTAATTCCTATTACTACTCAGTTGAGGGTTTCACATCCCAAACCAACAACCGGAATATATTCAATACTACACATATTCAAATTCTAAGGTAATTAATGATTATTTTCCCTATGTTAAGAGCACACAAAAGCCATCGTTACGAGCTATCTAACGTCGACAATATACCCTCAGGCAATACTGCAGCAGAAGACCAACACGCAAAACAACTTTACCAGTCACAATTAAATTCGCAAACCACACATAGAAGAAGCATGACTGGATCTATATGGGATTTGACAAAATATAATTTCTGGATTAATAAATTAAAAGATGATAGAAAATAATAACCATTAATTTTATTAAACGATTAAAAGGGTTCGTAGGAATCAAAAACACAAATAATAAAATCCAACACAATAGTTCATCCCTAGCTTTGCCTAGGGGATTAGTTCCCCATAAAAGAAATAAAAATAACCCGGGATTGGAGATAAATATTGTTCTGAATCATCACGGCTCCGTGTCCCGATTTTACGCTCTGATTTCTTCTCTCTCGGCCCTGCGGCAGCTTCTCGGCCACGCACTGCTCTGTGCGTCTTTGCTTCTGTTTTTGCGCAGCCTGCACACACCTTCTCACACGCTAAAGCCCTCCTTTTATAATAAATATTTAACCCTAATACAATCTTATTGGCCCACGTTTCTAATTCTTCTCTTGGTCAAAGATTTCAGCCCCCAGCTCTCTTTCTCCACGCGTCCAGTTGCTTCTTCTTTGCTCCATGTGGAAGCTCTGTTTTATGTCTCACGCACAGCTTGGAGCTTTTGTCAACTTTGCATGTTTCTTTTATAGTAAACAATTTGGAAACTTAATCCTGGGCCCACGCCACTTCTGCTTTTATTTAGTCTTGCAACTCATTCTCTCTTGCATGGCCCACGTGAAGCTCTCTTTATTTTCAACCCTTGGTCAACAATGGTGGCTAGGTCTTTCTTTCCTCTTTTTGTCCTTCTATTCACGCCACTCTTGTAAGCAATCAACAATTCCAATTTGACCTTTTCTCTCTCCAAGTCACTATTTCTTCTCTCTTTGGTGGCGCCATGGCGCCTTACTCCCTGGATTTTGTATGGGATTGTGGCGCCGCGGCGCCGGTTCAATCTTGGCTCTTCGCATTCTCGGCTCCCGTGTGCGTCCTATGCACTTACAATTGTCCCAGGATCCGTGTATTAATATTCCTACAAATAAAAATCACTAAATTAGTGTAAATAATAAATATTTCTAAATTAATATAACAATAGGCATTATATACTAAAACATAAAATATATAACTAAATACTTAACAATAAGCCTAGATTAGTGATGTTTCAAAGTACATTTTCATGCACTTATCACATCCCTATCAATGAGACATTTCCTGATGAGCATCTATTTAGAGTGGATGATACTTGGGCACCATGGTATGCTGAAATCGTTAATTATCTGGTAAGTGAGAAGATTCCTGATGAGATGAGTTTCCAACAGAAGAAGAGGTTCCTTTCAGATACAAGACATTACTTCTGGGATGATCCCTATTTGTACAAGCATTGTCCTGATCAGATCATTTGACGGTGTGTTCCGGAACCTGAGCAGCAGAATATCCTGCACCACTGTCACTCTTTGGCTTGTGGGGGGCATTTCAGTGGATCTAAGACTGCAGCTAAGGTGCTTCAATCTGGGTTCTATTGGCCATCATTATTTAAAGATGCATTCGCTTTTGTTGCTGTTTGCGATCGCTGTCAGAGAATGGGTAACATCTCCAGAAAAAATCATATGCCTCTGAATAATATCTTGGAGGTTGAGTTATTTGATGTGTGGGGAATTGATTTCATGGGACCATTCCCATCATCCTTCTCCAATAAGTATATCTTAGTGGCTGTCGACTATGTCTCTAAGTGGGTGGAAGCAATAGCATTACCCACCAATGATGGGAAGGTTGTTCTGAAATTTCTCAAAAGTCATATCTTCACAAGATTCGGGACACCATGAGCTATAATCAGTGATGAGGGTAAGCACTTCTGCAACAGGTTATTTGAATCTCTTTTGGCCAAGTATCACATCACACATAAGGTAGCTACACCTTATCATCCACAAACAAGTGGCCATGTGGAGGTTTCAAATAGGGAGATCAAGAAGATCTTAGAGAAGACAGTTAGTACCTCAAGAAAGGATTGGTCAAAGAAGCTAGATGATGCATTATGGGCATATCGCACTACTTATAAAACACCTATTGGTATGTCACCATATAGATTGGTATTTGGAAAGGCATGTCACTTACCAGTGGAGTTAGAGCACAGGGCATATTGGGCGGTAAAGAAGCTAAAATTTGATATGGCCGCAGCAGGTGAAAAGTGACTTCTGCAGTTAAATGAAATGGATGAGTTTCGTCATGAGTCTTATGAAAATGCCAAGATCTATAAGGAAAGAACTAAGAAATGGCATGATAAACATATTATAAGGAAAGAGTTCTCGGTTGGGCAAAAGGTTTTACTGTATAATTCAAGACTTAAACTTTTTCCGGGCAAACTCCGCTCTAGGTGGTGTGGGTCATTTCTTGTATTGGAAGTTTATCCTTATGGCACAGTCAAGGTCAAGCATTTGGAAAATGGTGCAGAGTTTAAGATCAACGGCCAACAACTAAAGCCTTATTTAGAAGTAGACTATGATTCCATGAAGTCTACCATTCCACTCTCAGATCCCGCATAAGTATACAGAGACAGTCTGGCTGAAGACTATAAATCAAGCGCTTCTTGGGAGGCAACCCAAGCTCTCTAAAAACTTCTTCATTTCTTGTTTTATTATTTTAATATTGTCTTATTATTATTCTGTTCTCTTTTACTTATTTATGTCTCATTCAATGATCTAGGTTTCCACACAAGTTTGGGGGTCGCAGCATTTGCTTTGCTCTCCATAAATTAACCAAGCATCTATGAAAACCTGGGGAGTATCTCTTACCTCTCAATTATTTTTAATTTCTAACATTGAGGACAATGTTTATCTTAAGTTTGGGGGTGAGAGTGCGTTTTATATTTTAGTTGGTTTTATTTTATTTTAGTTTTATAAATGCATGCCAAAAAAAAATGTTTTTTTTTAGTCCTTAATAGTTAAACATAAGTCCTATGATGAATTCTGTTTGTTTTAGGGTGAAATCTTAGAAACGATAAGTCATTGCATGTACTTTTATCTGATGCTTTGAATATTTTATCTATGTTAGACTCGTAAGCACTTAATTATAGGTCCTTAGTAGTGAAAACCTGAGTAGTTAGCAGGGTGACTAATTGAAGAAATTGCATGTCGATGAATGACCGTTTGCTTAGATATCTATCCTGATTTGCTTGTATTATGATATGTGGTATGATTAAAAATAAAAAGAAAAGGTCTCTAAAGAAAGAAATTTAACCACCTATAACCGATAAGCGTGAAGCTACCCATGGGCGAGTATTAGGACCACCATGAGGAGAAATGCTACCTTAAAGGGTAGGTGTGTTGAGAAACAAAAGAAAAGAAAAAAAAAAAGAGACAAGAAAAGAAAAAGAAAAATCATACCATATTAAGCATAGAAAAGCAACAACAGAGCTTAATTGAGATATCTAGGTTGGTTTGACCCACCGATCCCAATTTTTAAACGAAATCATTGAGTTGACTTACCAAGGAATTAAGCTGTGAATGAACCTTTACACACACACACTGTGAGTCTGGCTTAGATAATTTATTCAAGGAATTAGATTTGAGTTACATTGAGTGCTTTGAAGGTTCTCTGGTTTCATTACTGGACATTCTTTGAGGACAAACTTATGCAAAACTATTGGGACTATTTAATTTGTATTTTTGCATGATTGTGTGTTTTAAAATGACGTTTGTGGGTGTCGTTGCTGTAAGCCCTCACGAGACTATAACTCGTCCACTAGGGCCGCCTAGGGGTTTAAAGGCTTGTTGCATATGCTAAATGCAATCGCGATTTCCTGTGAAAGTGGATTAATTAGAATTTACTTTGTTTTGTTTTTGTTTTAGTTTTAGCTCGAGGACTAGCAAATGTTAAGTTTGGGGGTATTTGATAAATGTATAATTACATATTATTGTAATACCTTTTAATTTAATTGTATGCTAAGTTTATATTTTATTTTACAGATTTCTATCTTAATTCGTTATTCTTATTTATATAGGAAAGTTTTGAATTATAGTGAAAATAAAGGCATTAAAGGCATTCAAAGAAATAAAGCTGCTGCTTGAAGAAATTAAAAGGAAAATAAGGCATGCACGTGGGTTTATAAAAGCAACAGAGTGAAGTGGGCAAAAGTGTTTATTAAGTAGAAGAATCGTGGGCCTAGCTGGTGGACTTTAGGGTTAAAATTTTGTTTATCATAAAAGCCAAGGTTGCTGGCTGCGAGAGGGGAGGCTGCGCATACTTTGAGAACAAAAGCTGCATGAAAAGAGAGAGGAGCAGCCGCATATTTTGACAAGAAAAAAATATAAAGAAATTGTTCATTGCTGAAGGGAGGGAGTTAAGCGTATAGATTATTAAAAGAAGAGTTGCCGTGAACAAATAAAAGAAGCAAATAGAAGCAGTGCCGAGTGTGAGTGGAGAAGAAGAGCTGCTGTGCCGAGAGTCAGTAGAAGAAGCAGAAACAGTGCCGAGAGCCATATACTTCGGTTTTTATTTCATTCTCTTTCTTTTCAATGTTCCCAATTATGTGTATTAGTTTTCTTATTTCCATGAGGAACTAATTATTTTACTAGGGTTGTGATGTAGCCTAGTTATGAACTCTTGACTAATTTCTAGTTATATGAATTTTATGATTGTTTTTCATTATTGTTGAGTGTTGATGAGTTGTGCTTAATTGATGATTTAAATATAATGTTTGATCACCATTATGTTTAAATTAATTTGATGCTAATTGTGGTAGATACCATATCTAATTAGAATATAGCTTCTTACCATCAACACCATAAATTTCTAATCATAGATACCATATAGATTAGAATTTGTGTGATTTCACCCCACAATTTCCATAAAACTTAATGTATTTAATATGTTGATAATTCACCTAGATACCATAGGGAATTTGCATGATTGAATAATTTCGGTGTCACCAGATACCATGGCCACTGAATACTTTAGGGAAGTTGATCATCAACAATGGAGAATAAATTAGAATTAATTGACTAGAGTTAGTTAAGAGGGATTAACTATGGTGAAATCATAAACCCTAGTATTTTTATTCTCATTAATTTCAAACTTATTATTGCATTAGTATTTTCTCTGTTTACTTATTTTAGTTTTTAATTTAGTATTTTAATTTTTCTTGGTTTATTTAAATTGCATTTGTGGGAGTTAGAGATTTAGCTTAAATAAGAATTATAGAATTAACTAGTCTCTGTGGGTTCGACATCCGTGCTTGCATATTGCTATACTACTGTTCGATTCGTACACTTGCGAGCACATCAAAACTTAGGCTTTAATTTTCATACTTTAAAATTCGCAACAGTTATCGTTATGATTTATCTAATGTCGACAATATACTCTCAGGTAATACTGCAGTAGAAGACCAACTCATAAAATAACTTTACCAGTCATAACTGGGTTCCCCAATCACACATAGAAAAAGTATGACTGAATCTATATGCAAGTTGAATAAACACAGTTTATGGATTCATAGATCGTAGAATAACAAAGAATAATAAACATCAATTGTATTAAAAGTTTAAGAGTATTTAGGAATCAAAAACATGAACATAAGAACTTAAATACAAGAGTTCATCCTTAGTTTTGCCTAGTAGATTAGTTCTCCATGTATAAGAGAGATATAGCCTGGATAGATCGGAGAGACGTCATGTCGGCTTGAAGTTCTTCGTTCTTCTCTCTCGAAATCGTGTCTATGGCTTTTTGATATGTGTTTTTCCTCTGTTTCTTTTTTTTAGGGTTTAGGACGAGCTTAGGTTTATATAGAGAAGTCTGGGAGTCAATATATGCGTAAAACACGTCCAAAATAAGATTTAGGAATTCTTCTGGGGCACCCCGGCACCCAACTCTTGGGAAAATGTATGTGTGCAAATTTCATAGGTGCGTCGCGACACGCCATTCTGGATTTTTCTTTCCTCGTTTCAGCTCTTCATGCGTGCTTCTGATGCGTCCATATAGTCCCAAAACATGTGTAATTGATCCAATCTTTATGTTTCATTACTTCCTAATAACAAGACATAAAATAAACTATAATTAAGATTAAATATATGATAAATAAGCCAAGTTAGCAATGTTCAAAGTACACTTTCATGTACTTATCACATCCCCCAACCAGTTTATTGCTAGTCCCTAGCAATTCAATCGCAAAAAGAAAATAAGAACTAAACTAAATTAGAAATAAATAAAACTATCTAAGCCACTTTCGTAGGGATCACGCTTGCATTTAACATATGCAACAAGCCTTTAAACCTCTAGGTGGCCCTAGTGGACGAGTTATAGTCTCGTGAGGGTTTACAGTGACGACACACACACACATCAGTTAAAACATACAATCATGCAAAAATAACAAAATGAAATATTCCCAATAGCTACACATATTGTTGTCCTCAAAATATGCCTAGTAATGAAATCAGAGAACATTCAAAGTACTCAAAGCACATCAAATCCAAGTCCTTGAATAAATTATCTAAGCCAGACTCACAGTGTGTGTGTGTGTAAGGGTTTATTCACAGCTCGACTCCTAGGTAAGCTAACTCAATGATTTCGTTTAAAAATTGGAATCTGATGGGTCAAACCAACTTAGATATCTCGAATGTGTTATGTAATTACCTTTATGTGCTCAGCATGGTATGATTTTTCTAGTCTTTTCCTTTTTTTCTTCTTCAAAAATCTTTTCTCTTTTTTTTCTACACACCTACCCTTTAAGGTAGCATTTCTCCTCATGGTGGTCCTAACACTCACTCATAGGTAGCTTCAAGCTTATCAGTTATTGGTGGTTTAATTTATTTCTTTAAAGACTTTCTCTTTTTATTTATACCATACATCACAACACTAGCAAATCAGGATAAATATCTAAGCAAATGGTCATTCATCGACATGCAATTTCTTCAACTACTCAAGGCATCAGATAAAAGTACAATGAAGAACTTATTGTTTCTAAAATTGCATCCTAAAGCAAACAATATTCATCATTGGACATATATTTTACTATCAATGCCTTAAAAAAAACAATTTTTTTTATAACAGGTATTATCATGCGCATGCATACACCCCCACACTTAAAACTTGCATTGTCCTTAATGTAAGATAAATATAAATAAAAAAGAGTGAGGAACAACACTACCAGGCACAGAGTTGATCAGGTTCTTGCCTGTAAGATTTTGGTTGTGTGAGATGTGTAAGTTTTACTAAGACCTGCATAAAAACTCATGCAAATAATAAACATGCAATTAGCACACAATAAAATAAAACTCAAGTAAATAAAATCAATAAAATAAATAAATAAAATGAAATGAAATAAATACAGATGCAAGGGTTGCCTCCCCGCTAGCGCTAAGTTTTACGTCTTCAGCCAGACGTAACCACGTAATGTTGTCATGGTGGCTTCCATGTAGTAAACCGATGAAGGCATGAGAAATAAGTTTTGTCTAGCTGTTGCAGTTTATCTATTGATCTCTCAGGGTCTGGTGGTTGAGATTGTAGGCTGCACATATGTAAAAGTTGGTTCAATCTCCTTTTTAACTTCCCAGGGATCATCTTCAAATGAGCACTGTAGGCACTGTATTTTTACACATAAGTCCCTATGATGAGTCTCATTTTGGAGACATTGCCTTTTAAGTCACGGAAGTCACGAGAAACGGATGTCGGAAGGGGAAATTCAGAATAAACAAGGTTCACTGTTTTCGTTCGTGTTGCGTTCGTTAATTCGTTCGAACTCCAAACAGATTGCGGGCGTTCGTGCCGCGTTCGAGGAGGCGTTCGAACGTTGTCGGTAATTCTGGTTTTGCTGCTAGCCTCACATTAAGCCCAATTCGCCCAAACCTTGGCCCACACGCCCAAAGCCCATAAAACACATCCCAATTTAAATAAATAAATATTAATTAAAACATTAACCAAATAAGATAATAATTAAATTAATTAAATAATTAAATAAAACATATACCAAACATAAAATAAACAATTACCAACTTAAACTAAAATCATGCCTAATTTAAATAATTCATATACTAAAATTAAAATAAGATATGCCTAATTAAAATCAATCCTAACCAATCAAAGCTAATCAAATATTCAACCTTCCTAATCTAAACCAAATTTGTCCCCCATCAATCTAATCTTTTCCTTGTTGAATACCAAATCAAATCCTCCTCTTAATGCCAAAATCTCTTACTTGTGAGACAAGGGCAAACCCTAGCTCTCTCCTATATAAACATGCATTAACCTAGCTACCTCTCAACTCCCCACTCTCTCGAATCTCCCTAGCTCATTCACACAAAAAAAGCCCTCTCAACTCTCCACTCTCTCTAATACACGCCCAAGACATCCAATCTCCTAGCTCATTCATACAAGAAAAGCCTCCCCTAGCTCATACACCTAATATACACACAACTCACACAAATCACAACACACCAAGAGCCCTAGCCACTCACGGCAATAACAAGAAGAAAAACATAAATAATCTCATTCATCTCCCCCACTCCACAACCGAAAATAGCAGCCCCCCTACACCTCCTAAAACAGCCCATACAGCAGCCTTAAAACACGCATACAGCAGCCCTAAACACACACATAAAACAGCCCCCAAACCACACCATAACATCACCAAAAAGAACCCCCAAAACAGTCCATTAAGAACATCAAAACCGCCCAAAAAACAGTAACTAAAATACAGCAGCAAAACAGTAGCAACGGCAGCGAATCGGAGTCAAAAGCAGCAGCAAAAGACGGAGAACGACGACTCAAAACAGTAAGACAACGAACGAGAACAGTGGACCAGTGAACCGGAAGAGTTGCGGAGCATCCACCATTCCGACGATCGTGTACCGTACATCCGAGAGGTGAGTTAAAAGGTTAGACCTGAGGGCACTTTTTTTTCATTAGTTTATATTCGTCTTTCTTATTATTGAATTGTATTCGCATGAGAGTCGTTTGTGGATGCATGTTGTGGCTTGAATGAAATGGAAGAGTGTCGTCTCTTGTGGTATATAGGATGGAAACCCAGACGTAAATTCCGTAGTCGAATCCGAATGGACGGTAGTGCGGTCTGTACTTGGGATACAACTCCACGTACCACTTGAGTAAACGGCACCTTCTCTTGTTTTGTGTTGCTTTGGTTTATTTATTTCTCGTCACTTGAATTCTGTATGTTGCTTATTCTTGCATGATCCGATCGAGCGCATGGGCTTAGTAAGTGGAATGAAAGATCCCCTATGGGGAGGGGTTAAAGCTCTTTACCACGATGCTTCGCCGCGCCGGTTGATGTGTGTCCGGTTGAATGCAAGATACGTTCAATCGGACATGTTTAGTTTGATATGATTGTCTTTATGTTTTTATGCATGGTTCAATCAAGCGCATGGGCTTAGTAAGTGGAATGAAAGATCCCTTATGGGGAGGGGTTAAAGCCCTTTACCACGATGCTTTGCCGCGCCGGTTGATGTGTGTCCGGTTAAATGCAAGATACGCTCAATCGGGCATACTTAGTTTGATATGATTGTCTTTATGTTTGTATGCATGATGCGATCGAGTGCATGGGCTTAGTAAGTGCGATGAGAGGTCATCTAATTGAAGAGGTTAAAATATTTTACCACGATGCTTCGCCGCGCCTCGCATTGTACTATTTGTCATTTATGTATTGCGTCCCATTTCATGCATCAGGTCTGTTCCCGTTCAAACGCGTTTACGAACGCAACTCGAACGTGCATGTATTTTGCCTTATCATGCATCGGGTCTTATTTCTGTTCGAACGCGTTCACAAACGCCATACGAACGTGAGCATTCTGTTTCATTTCCGTTCGAACGCGTTCACAAACGCCACACGAACGTGAGTATTCTGTTTCATTTCCGTTCGAACGCGTTCACAAACGCCACACGAACGTGAGTATTTTGTTTCATTTCCGTTCGAACGCGTTCACAAACGCCATACGAACGTGAGCATTCTGTTTCATTTCCGTTCGAACGCGTTTACGAACGCTACTCGAACGTGAACCTTCTGTTTACCGTTCGAACGCGTATACGAACGCTGCACGAACGCACACGGTAAATAGATCCTCTTGTATCACATTACGACATGTCCATCTTAGCATATAGTTACCCCATTTTTTACGTTATGCATTTGTATTACCTCTCTAGTTGTCTATTTCTGTTATGCGCCTACAGTATTATTTGTCGTCATTTTGATTTCCTTTACATTGCACACAAATGTTACCATGACTGTTTGTGTTTATATTTACATGAATGATTGAATTCTTATGACGTTGTGTGCTTGTTGTTGCAAAGGCCTACCTTTGAGCATGTGAATTTGGCAATAAGATTTGGTTTCATGTATGTTAGATGTAAACTATACTTTTAAGCATGTGAATCTAGGATTGTGGTGCACTTGGAAATATATGTCATAGGCTTGGTTGGATTATTGCATAAATCTTTACATTACAAGTTGCATAAGTAAGGGACCATTCCGAACCCAATGGTTTGAGGTCTTCCCTTGCGATGGGTGAGTGCGGCCTTAAATCTTTGTCCCAGTTCACACCGGGTGGCGACTCCCTTATTCTCCGGTTTAGTCCTCCGTTGGCTACTCCGTACTCCCAACTAGGCCCCCGAGCCTGGAACAGCATTGAGTCGTCCATGTTCTGTGTTCCTACAAGCACTAACTCTCATTTTCCTTATTTTACTGTTCTTTGGGGTCAATTTCAGTTCAGAAGGGTATGATTCATGTTGTGAATAAGCTGTTTCTTGTAAGACTGTGTATATCATGTATGTATATTGGCATTCATCATCACATTGTGGTTGTTTTTCAACATGAAAAATATTTATTTCCAGTGTCATATTCCCAAATGATAGCTTCGTGAGACCATTCCTGCAATTAATAAGGGCATTATCTGTAGCAAGAAAAGGTATACCTAAGATTAGTGGAATTTTTGACTCAATGTTAACCACGGACTGAGTATCTAAGATCAGAAAATCAATGGGGTAATAGAATTTATCGATTTGAACTAAAACATCATCAACTACTCCCTGTAGTGTTCTGATAGATCGGTCAGCTAAACTATGGATGTAGGTTTAATCTCACCAAGCCCTAACTGCATATAAATAGAATATGGCATAAGATTAATACTAGCACCTAAATCTAATAAAGCTTGACCGAACTCATGTGTGCCAATGTGACAAGTAATGGTAGGACACCCTGGATCTTTATATTTTGGTGGAGTCCTCTGTTCAATTACTGCACTAGCCCGCTCTGTCAAGAATACATTTTTATTCACATGATGTTTTCTTTTTATGGTGCATAGATCCTTTAAAACATTCGCATAAGTTAGAACTTGTTTTATCACATATAACAAAGGAATGTTGATTTTCACCTGCTTTAAATGTTCTAGGATCTCACTATTTGGGTCTGGAGCTCTCGTTGTGTGCTAAGTGCTTGAGGAAATGGTACTCTAACTGGGATATGTGGCACTTGTTCTTCCTGAGGATTGTTTGCACTAATATCTTTGGGTTCACCTATAATATTGGAGGTACTTTGCGTCATTACCTCTTTACCAATCATAGTGGATATGTAATTAACACCTTTTACATTAGCTACTTCATGATCAACCTGTACCATGTGTTGCCCTTGTGGATTTGGTTGAGCCTGAGATGGGAATTTTCCTTGTTCTTGTACACTCAAGACATTAGTCAATTTGGAGACTTGACTCTTAATCTCCTTATTGTCTTCAACTACATGAGCTATCAATGATTCAAACGTTTGATTGGTTTTTCTTTGGGCCTCCACAAATTCTTTCTGGGCCTCCACTAATGCTTGCATAATATCCTCTAAAGAATTCCTAGGAAAGGAAGATGTGTGATACTGGGGAGAACTATAACCTCTAGGTTGTGATGTTTGAGTGGACTGTTGAGACTCCTGTTTCCAACTAAGATTAGGATGGTTCTGCCAACAAGGGTTATCAGTGCCTAAATAAGGCGTATAAGACTTTGTGTACATCCCTAATGCATTGCATTGTTCCTCATATGTCCCATCATCTCACCGTATACAAGGCACTTTTGGGTCAGATGATCAGTCCATTTACACACAAAACATACACCTTGAGGTTCTAACTGAGACACCGCATGCATAGTCTTGCTATCTCTGGCTTTTAAGGCTCCTAACTCTCTAGTCAATAGCTCGACATGTGCTTTAAGACTATCATCTTCCCTAAAGTGGAGTATGCCTCTGCTAGAATAAGTGTGGTGTGTCCTATCAATGCTATCAATGGCATTAGGTCCAGTCCAAGTGTGAGATTTCTCAGCTAGGTCATTTAAGTACTATAATGCCTCATCAGGTTCCTTTCAGATGAACTCACCATTGCACATTGTCTCAATAAATAGGCGCTCTCTAGGGGCTAGACCGTCATAAAAATAGCTCACTAAGCGGCAACTCTCATATCCATGGTGAAGACAACTCGCTAAAATCTCCTTATACCTCTCCCATGTTTGATAAATGGTTTCACTGTCTTTTTGGGAGAAGGTAGATATTTGTCTTTTCAAGGTATTCGTCTTATAGTGTGGGAAGTATTTATTAAAGAATGTTTGTGTCATCTCGCCCCATGATCATATTGACCGAGGTCTTAGAGAATACAACAAGCTTTTAGCTATATCCTTAGGGGTAAAGGGGAATAACTTAAGTCTAATTGTGTCAGTGGTTCCAAATCGGTCATGGAAAGTTGCTACAACCTCTTCAAACTCTCTAATGTGCACATAAGGGTTCTAGGTCTCCAAACCATGAAAGGTTGGGAGATACTATATCATTCCAGGCTTAAAATCTATATGTGGTGCATTAGGAGGAAACATGATGCACGATGGTGTAGTTGTGCGAGTTGGGTGGAGGTACTCCTCAAGAGTCCTCATAGGTGGTCTCTCATATTCACTCATAGTATGTGCACTAAACGTGGAGGGTGTGGCAAATAGATGGTCAAACAAACTCTCTGAGTCTGAGTTTTATTCTTCAGTCCTAATAAATCTACCAAACTTATCTCCACTTCTAGGCATGCAATTAAAACACAAGTGAAACAAGGAACAGAAATAAAAAGAATAAACTAAAAATAAATAATTAAAAAAATCAAAAACTAAAATTAAAACTGAAATAAAATAGATAAAATAAATAAATAATAATAATCTAAAAAAATCAAAACTAAACGAAAACTGAAATTGAAATCGAAATAAAATAAAATAATAAGTAAATAATAATAATAAAAATGATATGGAACGAAGTTACCGCTTTTGTTGTTGACCAAGCAAACCTGCTCTTGTTGTTTGTAAACCATCTCCCCGGTAACAGCGCCAAATTTTGATTACGCCCAAAAAATACTTGCGGCTATCGCAGTATAGTTGGGATATCGATTCCTCAGAGAGATGTTTACAAGGAACTAATTTACTTAAACAAAATGTTAGCAGTAACTTAATGAAAAGAAAGATTGAGTTGATAATATAAGATAAAAACTATGGAAAATATATTGAAGAATATCAGTAGAGATAAACAGCAAAATGTCAGGAATCCCTCTTGTATAAAATCCATATATTCAGTTATTGATTCCGTTTTATTACTCAATTGAAGGTTTCACATCTCAAACTAACAATCGGAAGATATTCAATTCTAAACATATTAAATTCTAAGTTAATCAATGATTACTTTCTCTATGTTAACAACACACAAAGTTATCGTTATGACTTATTTAACGTCGACAATATACCCTCATACAATACTGCAGCAGAAGACCAACTCATAAAACAACTTTACCAATCACAATTGGGTTCCCCAATCACATATAGAAAAACCATGACTGAATCTATATGCAAGTTGAATAAACACAGTTTCTGGATTCATAAATCGTAGAATAATAAAGAATAATAAACATCAATTGTATTAAACATTTAAGAGTATTTAGGAATCAACAACATGAACATAAAAACTTAAATACAAGAGTTCATCATTAGCTTTGCCTAGGAGATTAGTTCTCCATACAGAAAAGAGATATAGTCTAGATAGATCGGAGAGACGTCATGTCGGCTTGAAGTTCTTCGTTCTTCTCTCTCGAAATTGTGTTTGTGACTATTTGATGTGTGTTTTTCCTCTGTTTTTTTTAGGGTTTAGGATGAGCTTAGGTTTATATAGAGAAGCCTGGGAGTCCATATATGCGTAAAACACGTCCAAAATAAGATTAAGGAATTCTTCCGGGGTGTGCAAATTTCGTAGGCACGTCGCGACGCATGACAATTTTTTGGATTTGGCTTTCCTCATTTCAGCTCTTCCCACGTGCTTCTGATGCGGCCGTATGGTCCCGAAACATAGGAGTGGGCATCGGATCGGATCGGACCTAATCCGATCCGATCCGATCCGATTATATCGGATCGAATCGGATCGGATCAGGCTGCCGGATCCGATCGAATCGTGACGACTGGATTCGTCGGATTTCGAATCGGATCGGATTTTATCCGATCCGATCCGATTCTAACCGATATTTTATTTTTTTGCGTTATTGAGCCAAAACGACGTCGTTTTGGAAGCTCCAAAACAACGTCGTTTTGGGCGTGACAAACCTAACTTGTTTTAGGTTTTCATTTTCAACTTTTCCTTAATCAAAGTATCAAACACCACTCTTCACTTCAGTATTCGTCTTCGTCAAACACCAGTACAACACTCTTCGTCTTCGTCTTCGTCAACACCGCCACCAGCACTCTTCGTCTTCGTCTTCGGTAACCACTCTTCATCTTCGTCTTCATTTTCGTCAAACACCACCAGCACTCAAGTCTCATCTTCGTCTTCGTCCATCGTCGTTCGCCGAATCAGATAAACCAACCAGAAACCACCATCGGCCACTGTGAATCAGTCTTCTCTCCGGCAGTGTTTGTCTGTTTGAGTGAATCAGTTCACTCTTCGTCTTCGACTCAGGCAGCCATTCAGGTTTGATTTTGATGGTTTGTAAGTTGTAACATTGCATGTAGTATTATGTATATATTTGCCTAACTTAATTCTGTTTATGTATATAACTATATATTGTCATTTTGATTGTGTTCTGAATTATTGTTTTCCCTGGATTTCGGGTATAAACTCGTTTGCTTTGGTATAAACTCGTTTTATCGATTCTTAAATGTATAAACTCATTTTTTTGCTCGTTTGACTTGGACATGTCCTACTATTATGACATATTGAGTGGTCAGTGGCAATTGTCTTTGGTGGGATTTGAATTTTGGACATAATATTGAGTGGTATACTGGTATGTTAGTAAGCTGTGTGTATTGTCTATATGTTTGCAAGCTGTTGCCCAAGTATTTGATTGAAAATTTGAAAGTTAACATTTTGTTAGGTAGACAGTAGACTGGTAGAGATTCCAAGTTTTATTTGGCATATTGTTTTGTGACTGTAGATTCCAAGTTCTTACCAGACGAACAAAATTATTTGAACATCACTCTTATTTGTTTCTTTTCTTTGTTTTGTTGTTGCTCTTCATTGTAGATGAGTGGCTTTGGAAGCTCACCCAACAGTAGTGGGTCAGGGTCAGAATCAGATTCTGATGATGTACATTTAACAGAATTAAGAAAACGGAAGGGAAAAGGAAAATTCCCATCAAACTCTGATAGACCGCCATTGTCAAAAAAACCTGATTCATCACCATCAATCACATCAGTAGCCACTAAAACAAGAGCTAGAAGATCTGAAGTGTGGAAAGTTTTCCGCATGAGTGAAGATAATCCGGATAGGGCTGTATGTACATATTGTCAGAAAACTTATGCTTGTAGTGTAAAGGATCGGTCCACAACCAACTTGAAGAGGCATATGGAGACTTGTAAATCGTACTTGGCTTATTGTGAAGAACAAGGTGTTTTGGTTGGGGTTGGTGAAGAGGGAGGCACAAGTGGAAATCTCATCGTGAGAGACAATCATTTCAATCAAGCAGCGTGTCGGAAAGCAGCTGTGAAGATGATTATTGTTGACGAGCTACCATTTAGCTTTATAGAGAAAGAGGGTTTTCGACATTTCTGTAGTGTTGTTGTCCCTCGTTTTGATGTCCCATCTCGTAGGACTATAACTAGAGATATCCTACAACTGTATGCTGATGAAAAAGTGATGTTGAAGAGTATTTTATATGTGGGTCATCAGAGAGTTAGTTTGACCACCGACATATGGACGTCAATTCAAAACATTAGTTACATGGTTATCACTGGACATTTCATAGACAATGATTGGCAATTGCATCGACGAATCCTTAGCTTTTGTCCAATTAGCAATCACAAAGGGGACACTATCGGAAGATTAATTGAGTCTTGTTTACAGAACTGGGGTATTGAGAGAATTTTTACTATAACTGTGGATAATGCCAGTGCTAATGTTGTTGCCATCCAACAGTTGGTGAGGAAGATGAGGACATGGAGGGGAGATGCATTGGTGCTTAATGGAGAGTATGTGCATATGCGGTGTTGTGCTCATATATTAAACTTAGTTGTATCTGATGGTCTGAAAGAATTGGATGACAGCATTATAGCAATTCGCAATGCTGTTAAGTATATGAGATCTTCTCCATCAAGATTGGAAGCATTTAAATCGGCGGTAGCACGTGAGAGGATAGAGAGCAAGGGAAGTGTCATATTAGATGTTCCTACTAGGTGGAATTCCACCTACTTAATGTTGAATGCCGCATTAGACTTCCAGAAGGCCTTTGATCGAATGATTGATGATGATGGTCACTATGCTCCATATTTTAGAGATGATGAAAATGGGAGCAAAAGGATTGGGCCCCCTACAGATATAGATTGGGAGAAAGCTCAATACTTTGCTGATTTTTTGAGATTTTTTATGATGCAACGAATATGTTCAGTGCCTCGTCAACCGTCACCTCTTGTTTCACTTACAATGAGATTTGCAAGATTCATACTAGCTTGAAAAACCTAGCCCGTAATGAACATCCTCTATTGCATGAGATGGCCATATCTATGAAGATGAAATTTGATAAATATTGGGAGACTACTGCCAAAATAAATAAATTGTTGATTGTCAGTACTATTCTCGATCCACGGCGTAAGATGACATTTGCCTCTGTTTGCTTTGGTATACTTTTTGATAATGATAATGTTTTGATGGAGGAATGAGAAAAGTCCACCTAGAGATTTATTGAAAAGATTATACGATGTGTATAATGAATGGTATGGCACAAATGGGTTGTTTGTTGATGGTGATGGATCAAGGGTTGGTGGTGTAACTGGTGTTGGTGGATATGAGTCTAGTGGTGGAATGACACATACTCAGCCATTTGTTAGACCGCGAGCACAAGATAGAATGCGTAAGCGCAATACAAGTGTGCAACTTGATGATCCGTTTCAGGTTTTTCAGACTAGTCATTTCATTCATCAAGAGGAAAGTACTGAGGTTGATATGTATTTGATGGAACCATATGAGACAAGTCGTGACCCTAGCTTTAGTGTTTTGATGTGGTGGAAAACAAATACTGGTAAGTATCCGATTTTGGCTAGGATTGCTCGTGATATTTTTGCAATGCCAGTATCGACAGTGGCATCGGAATCGGCATTTAGTACGGGCGGTCGTGTTCTTGATAGTTTTCGTAGCTCATTAACTCCCGTAATGGTCGAGGCTATAATTTGCACTCAAAATTGGATACGGAATAAGCTTACAATTGACAAAACCAATGAGGTGGAAGTCATGCTATTGGAGGCTGAGTACTACGAAAAGCTTGAGGAAGGTAAAAAAAAAACTTATTATTTTTTTTTGTTAATTTTTTATTGTTAATACTTAATACAATAAAATGCAAACTTATAATAAGTTTTTTTCTTTGAAGATATCGTAAAGTACAATCTGAATCATAATCACTGGGTCATGTTGCTGGCACTTGGCAGTGGAGTTTGAGTCAAATTATGTAAGTCGCTCTCTCTCAAGTTTGTGAGCATCCTAGAGTTAACTTGATGTTCCCTCCTGCTCATTTAATGCATGAATTTCCATTAGTAATACGATATAGCAAGGTACTTAAGTTGGCAACAAATTTGGTGGATAGTGCCCAAATTTTTTTTTTAAGGCTAAGAACTGCAAATTTGATTAGTTGTGAACTTGCAGTTGAATATAGGAGGCTGACTGGCTGAGAAGTGTTATGTATATTGTCATGTTGCTTGGTCCATGCCTATATTATTTGGTGATTGTTTTTGCACAATTTCTTGGTCCATGCCTATATTATTCTGCCATTTTTTTTCCTTTTTTCAGGTAGAAGTTCATTATTGTCAATTTGGTTTTCTCAGGTAAAATTTGCTTAGGGCATCTTTTGTTACATAGTAATATACAAGTTTGACAGAAAGATTGTCTGCATTAAAGTTTGAATATTGGCGTTTATTTGACATAGTGATACCTTTCTGAAAATAGGAGATCATTTCTTTTCATATTTTCTCACTCTGTAATTTGGCTTGGTTTCTATAGCAACTGAGACACATAATTAGAAATGCTGAATTTTGGTTGTAATTCGAGATGCTGAAGTTATCATAATAATGCATAGAACAAACACTCACCCCGACTATGCTTCTAATGATTTTTTTGTACATTCTTTCAGGATATTTGGTTGACAGGGTTAAGGAGTTGAAGGCACTAAAGAATCTTGGAAGTGAAGATGACAAGAAGCAGACGTAGCGATAGGAAATAAAATTTTTCGTTAGCTTCAAGATTAGAAAGCAGGGTTCCTGGTTAAAGGGCATCGTGGAAAAGGTTTTGTTCTGTCCCTGCCTCATCCCGTGTGAAACCACCTTTTAGTAGTTTACTTACCGTTCATGTTTACACCCTGTGGTTGTCTGGAATCATCGGAATTTTTTTTTTTGGGACATTTTGTACCTTCTTGTTCTTGCATCATTGTGAAATTTCTGTGCTATATCTAACATTTTCATTAAAGATTAGCCCCCCTTTTAACAACTGGATTATGCTGTAGATCCCTTTTTTTTTAAAACTCATATGAACTCAACCCAGTTATAACCTTTCTGGGACTTGCTGTATTCGCTGAAGTTTTATGTTTGTTTGTTTGTTTTTAAAATTAGGAGCGACCATGTTCTGCTACAGAATGCATATAGCTAAAGCTTGTGTATCATCAATGAGCCTTCAGCTCTTCCTCAGTTCCTTGGGTGGGCAGCAACTTTCCATTTCCAAATTGTTTGTGCTTCAATTGACAATTGCTTTTTTGGATGTTTCATAACTTTCATAGATGTGAAACAATTGTGTTATGTAGCAGGCTGTAGCTTTATTTAGGCCTGGTTTTGGTATATTCAAATTCGGATTTCTTATAAAATTCGGATTTCTTATCAAATTCGGATATCTTATCAAATTCGGATATCTTATCAAATTCGGATTCCTAATCAAATTCGGATTTCTTATCAAATTCGGATCCCTTATCAAATTCGGATCCCTTATCAAATCCGGATCCCTTATCAAATCAAATTTGTCCGATCCGATAACTAATCGAATCGGTTCGAATAGATCCGATCCGATCCGATAGTTATCGGATCGGATCGATTCGAGTTTGATAACCGAACCGAACCTTATCGGATTTATTTTATTCGTGTTAATCGAATCGGATCGGATTCGGATTCGGTCCGATCCGATCCGAATCCGACAATGCCCAGGCCTACCGAAACATGTGTAATTGATCCAATCTTCAGGTTCCATTGCTTCCTAATAACAAGACATAAAATAAACTATAATTAAGATTAAATATATGATAAACAAGCCGAGTTAGTGATGTTCAAAGTACACTTTCATGCACTTATCATACCTCCATAGTGGAGCAAGCTCTTCAAAGATTTCTAAGAAGTCAAACAAAATCAAAATGAGGAAGAATAAAATATTAAAGAAAAATCTAAGTAGCGCAAAGGTTCAAGACTGCAAGTAGCTCGTGATGAATGTCTACACTGCAAGAAATTTGGATACTGGAAAAAAGACTGTCCAGAGCTGAAAGGAAAAGTAGAACTCTTATGTACGCTTTTTATTTTTCCTATTATTGACATCTCATTAGCCTTATATGCAAATAGTGGATGAGTATTAGACACCGGCAGTCCTACTCATATTTTCAACTCAATGCAGGTCATGGGGGTTAAAAAAAGCTGAATAAATAGGAGATCCAGCTTAGAGTTGGCAATGGCGAGATATTGGATATTAAGGCCATATGAACAATTATTCTAGATCTCCCAAATGGATGTAGATTATATTTACATGACTGCTATTATGTACCCTCCCATATCAAACAAATAATATCACTACCGATATTAGATAAAGAGGGATATAAAAAATATTAAGGATGAAACTTTATGTTTATATGATAAAGATAAAAATTTGATATGTGAATGTTCTTTATCTAACGGTCATTATGTTTTGGAAACATATCGAGATGTCTTTAATGTAGAGGAAAATACAAGTAGAGGATCTGAATTAAATAATACTGAATTATGGCATATGAGATTGGGCCACATAGGTGTTAAACGTCTATCAAAATTGGTAAATGATGGTTTGATTGAAAATCTTACCTTAGATCTTTATCCGATTGTGAGTCATGTATCCAAATGAAGATGACAAAGGCCACATTTTTTGGTGTTGGACACCGTCCTGAAGATTTATTGGAGCTAATACACAGCGATGTGTGTGGTCTATTAAATCATGCCGCTCATGACGGTTCAACATACTTCGTGAATTTCACGGATGATAAATCTAGATATGGATATGTCTATTTGATGAGACATAAATCAGAAATATTTGACAAGTTCAAAATATTCTGAAACGAAGTAGAAAAAAAACCGGTAAATTCATCAAGTGCCTTCGATCAAATCGAGACGGTGAATACATGAATAACGAATTCAGAAATTATTTAAGGGAGAATGAAATTTTTGCCCAATATAGCCTACCAGGAATACATCAACACAATGGCGTGTCTGAGCGATGAAATCGTACTTTATTGGATATGGTGCGATCCATAATGAGATATACAGATCTTCCATATTACCTTTGGGGTTACGCTTTACTTACTGCTACCCACATACCTAATAGGGTTCCATCGAAAGCTGTTTCTACGACCCCGTATCAAATATGGTTCGGTAGAAATCCAAGTCTTAGATATTTAAAGATTTGGGGTTGTCCTGCATACGTTAGAGTTGCACAGCGGGATAAACTAACACCCAATGGGTATAAATATAGGTTCGTTGGATATCCTGAAAATTCTTTGGGATATCAATTCTACAATTCTGAGCAAGGAAATATATTTGTTGTTTGCTTTGTAACTTTTCTTGAAAATGATTTTTTGAGAGAAAGTGGAAATTATAGAAAGATTAAACTTGATGAGTTTAATCTCAACAATATGGAACCAGAGATCCAAATAGGTGAAGGATCTACAACACAGGTTATACGTAAGTCGAATAAAATATCAAAGCCTCATGAGAGATTATTTTTAACATCTGATGTGAGCCTTGATGGTCTACTCTTGGAGGAAATAGATCTGACTACGTATAAAGAAGCGATATTGGATATCGATTCAGGAAAATGACAGGAAGCCATGAAATCCAAAATGGATTATATGCGTGACAATCAAGTCTGGGACTTAGTTGAACTTCCTGAAGGAGTGAAACCTATTGGTTGTAAATGAGTTTACAAAAAGAAGCGAGGGCCCGATGGAAAGGTGGAAACCTTTAAGGCCCAACTAGTAGCGAAATGTTACACTCAACGTCTTGGGATTGACTATGAGGAAACTTTTTTACCAGTATCCATGCTAAAATCCATTAGGATTCTTTTAGCCATTTCTGTATATCATGATTATGATATATGACAGATGGATGTTAAAACCACTTTCCTAAATGGATTCCTTGAAGATGATATCTATATGGAACAACCAGAGGGTTTCGTATCCAATGAGACTTCAAACTTGGTTTGTAAACTCCAAAAGTCTATTTATAGACTTAAACACACATCCCGAAGCTGGAATCGTCGTTTTGATGAGATAATTAGATTATATGGATTCATCAAGAACGAGGAAGAACCTTGTGTTTATAAGAAATTTAGTGGGAGCATGATAGTATTCTTTGTTTTGTATGTAGATGACATCCTTATCATTGGAAATGATATAGATTGATGCAAAGTGTGAAAGCCTACATTACAAGAACTTATCCATGAAAGACATTGGTGAAGCTTCTTATATACTGGGTATAAGGCTCTACCGAGATACAATTAGGAAGCTTATAGGGTTGTCGCAATCGATGTAAATAAATAAGATGTTAGAAAGGTACGATTTTACTAACTACAAGGCAGCAAATGTACATTTCCGATACGACATACATCTTTCGAAGAAAATGGCACCTCAGACTGAGGAAGAGAGACTTAGAATGTCTAACTTACCATATGCTTCTTGTATTGGAAGCATTATATATGATATGCTATATACGAGACCTGACATCAGTTTCGGATTCAGTGTGACTAGTCGATATCAATCTGATCCGGGTAATGATTATTGGACAACCGTGAAAAATATCCTGAAATATCTTAAGGGTATTAGGGGATAAGTTTCTGATATATGGAGAAGATGAGCTACAAGTTAAGGGTTATAGAGACTCTAACTTCAGGGAGATCCAAATGATAGAAAGTCTACATCATGCTACATTTTTACCATTAATGGCGGTGCAGTTAGTTGGTGATGTTCAAAGTAAGGCTCAACGGCTGATTCCACCACTGAGGCAGAATTTATAGAGGCTTCAGAAGCTGTTTGGATTATAAATTTTATCATAAAACTTGGCGTTGTGCCTAATATTGTGGATTCGATCCCACTGTACTGTGATAATAGCGGAGCCATTGCGCAGGCTAAAGAGCCGAGGGCGCATTCCAAGTCTAAACACGTGGAAAGGAAATATCGCGTGATAAGAGATATTATTGAACGAAAAGACATAGTGGTCTTGAAAGTATAAGGATTATAAGACATAGTAGACTCGCTTACAAAGGCCTTACCTCCTAAGTTATTCGATAAACACGTGGAGGAAATGAGACTACGACATAATCCGAATTGGCACTAAGCAAGTGGGAGTTTGTTGGAGTTGGTGCTTGGAGCGCCAATCCGAATAATATATTGTACATTTTATTATTTATTAATAAAATAACTATATTTTCATTTCAAACCTTATTAATAGTAATGGCATTTTACATATTAGATTAATATATAAATATGCTAAGAATGACATCGACTTTAGAATAGTCTTGTAGTAATACTGGACACTAGGATGTCCGACATTTGGATATTATTACTATTATAAATTATTCTTAAAGTAAATATTAATAGTCATTAGTTTTGGAATACGGTCGAATTCCTATAACCTAGAAGACTAGCACATGTTGTATATTGGAATTGGAGTTCCAATGGTTTAACCCGATGTGCCATGAGCTTTGGAAACTCGTATAGACATGTGGGTATTCGTTGGAGCGAATACTGAATGACTCACATGTGATTCCTAATAGTTGGAAGTACACACCACCGTCAATAGGAATCTCCTCGAGTCGAGTAGCATATGTAATCATTTGACTGTAGGATAACATTGATTTTATGTGAGATCCTCCACACTTTGATGCCATGTATGTCAGAAACCTTTCATGGTATGGCCTTTAGATGTTCTTTGGTTGTGGACCGATGCACTCGTTAATCAAGTGCGTATCAAGATAGGATATGTCGGCTCGTATGTGTACCATAAGGGGTTTAGGTATCCATGTGAGTAAGTCACGATTCTTAAAGACTTTGGCCAAAGTCGATCACAAAGGGTGGATCGCATTAGTTGTAAAGAATCGTAGATATGTCGATATGATATGTGCGCATCGGAAACTTGACAGTGTATTTTATGTTTCCTAAGCACAACTCAGATAGCCTGCGACGGAGGGATTGATAAACATATGTGAAGACCTCGACTTGTATAGTTCAGAAAGATCATTTGTGTTCTTCGCGAATTCGGAGGTGACCGAATTGCATACATATTAGTAAAGCTTATATGACAGATGTGTCTAAACTTAGAGAGTCACATAATATGAAGTGTACTCGTTGAGCACTTGGGTAGCCGATAATTTTTTATAACAAATAATATTCGATATTATAATTATCAACTAAGATAATTAAGTGTTATTGGATAACATTGATTATTTACTTTGACCCAATTGGATTAATCCAAAATTACATAAGGACTTCATCGTAATTTCATAAATATTTCTACCATTTGAGGATATTTTGGTAATTATAAATATGTAATTATAAGTGTATTTGACTTGATTTAATTGGATTAAATCAAAGTAGTATAGATGTAACTAATCCATTAATTAAACTTTGTCTTGATTTTATTGAATTAAACCAAAGTGGTAGACAAAGGTGATTAGTCACACCTAATTATATGTATTTGGACAAATTAGATTAAGCCCACATAAAAGTTGATTAGAACTTTTATTAATTAAAAATTACCTAAGTTTTGCTATAAATAACAAGTTTGAGCAAATATTTTAATCAAGCTTAAGAAAACTAAAACAAGCAAGTGTTAGAGAAATTAGTCTAAGTTAGAGAAGTGTTTAGAGAAGCTTTGGAAGATCTCTACAATATTTCAACAAGGAGAAATCAAGAATGGATCTTGGAGTGAAGCTTGCTAGCATTGGAATCAAGATTGGATCTTGGAGTTAAGTTTGCTAAACCTTGGAAGTTCTCCAACTATTTCAATAAGGAGAATGAGATTGAATCTTTGTATCAAGCTTGCTAGGTAAGTTTGATCTTCTCATAAGCTATGTTCTTCATTAGTGAGTTATCATTAATGAGACATGTAGTGATGAATTATGTATTGGATGCATAATAACATAGCTTAAAATTGAAATTAGGCTAATGAATTGTGTATTTATGCTTTAGAAGTATAAACACACAATATGCTTGTAATTGGGTCAAAGATGTTCATGTTGGACATGAAAAAATTAATAAGAGTTTGGAACTCTAGATTAAAGCTTGGAGCTAAGGTTACCATTCTAGAATCACTTGACCACCTTTGAGTGACCTAGAATTGTTCATGAGTAATTTCATTGTGGGATTCGATTTTGGTTTGTACTTTGATTCAAAAAAATGCATATACGTATTTAGAATACATGTATGTTAGTTGTATAACATGTGATGTGGCTGGTTTTGATGTTAAAATTGGTTTTAAGGTGTATTGAAATGATAGGAGAAAATTAGAAGTGTTTATGATTGATTTAAAGGTTAAAATGCTATCTGTTAATATTTTACACGAGGCAACATCGCGATACTGACATTCCAGAGTCGCGACACTGAGCATCAGACATTCGGGTGTCGTGAATCTCACCCTTACGTGTTACGACTATGGGACATTGAGCTCTCGCAGATTTGAGTGTCGCGACACGGAGAGCTGATGAACACTAAAACTTCATTGGAATCAAGATTGCTAGTGAAGCTTGCTAGCATTGGAATCAAGATTGGATCTTGGAGTTAAGTTTGCTAAACCTTGGAAGTTCTCCAACTATTTCAATAAGGAGAATGAGATTGGATCTTTGAATCAAGCTTACTAGGTAAGTTTGATCTTCTCATAAGTTATGTTCTTCATTAGTGAGTTATCATTAATGAGACATATAGTGATAAATTATGTATTGGATGCATAATAACATAGCTTAAAATTGAAATTAGGCTAATGAATTGTGTATAGATGCTTTAGAAGTATAAACAGACAATATGCTTGTAATTGGGTCAAAGATGTTCATGTTGGACATGAAATAATTAATAAGAGTTTAGAACTCTAGATTAAATCTTGGAGATAAGACTACAATTCTAAAATCACTTGACCACATTTGAGTGACCTAGAATTGTTCATGAGTTATTTCATTGCGGGATTCTATTTTAGTTTGTATTTTGATTCAAACAAATGCATATATGTATTTAGAATACATGTATGTTAGTTGTATAATATGTGGTGTGGTTGGTTTTGATGTTAAAATTGGTTTTAAGGTGTATTGAAATGATATGAGAAAATTCGTAGTGTTTATGATTGATTTAAAGGTTAAAATGCTCTCTGCCAATATTTTACAGAGGGCAACGCCGCGACACTGACCTTCAAGAGTCGCGACATTGAGCATCAAACATTCGGGCATTGCGACTCTCACCTTTGCGCGTTACGACTCCGGGACGTTGAGCTCTCGAACATTGCTCTCGCAGATTTGAGTGTCGCGACACCGAGAGCTGATGAACACTAAAACTTCATTTTCTCCGATTCGGAATTTTCGGACTCCGATTTGGTCCCCGTTTTTTCCTACGGACTCGTATCAGAATGTAGTTTTCATTAAAATATTTGAAAATACACATATCCTTTATATCCTTAGGTTAGACCCACTTCCACTACGCGAGATATCATTCCGACCTTAGGGGTTCCACAACCGCCCCAACAACGGCCTCACTTCTTACTTGAAATATGTGATCTACTATAAAGTGGTAATCTGCCTTTACCCCCATTAGGACTCTTCTCCTAATATAGCGATCAATAAAAGCCTTAGCTTATCCTAACCTTGACATACGATATTTTGCATCATTACAAGAATGAGTTAGAGTATAGAACTCTACAGTGCTTGTTTTAAATTGCACAAAGTTTCCATTGTCCCTTTTGTACCTAGATCTTGGGATCTCCAGTCAGTTAGGTTGGGTTTCCACAGTGACAATTCTTAATTTATAGACTTCAAGCTCATTCCCCTCGATGACTTCTAAACCTGCTCTCTAGGTAAACCTTTAGTAAGTGGATCCGCTAGGTTTTCCTTCGATTTGACATAATCTATTGAATTTTTCCGCTTAAGAGCACTTGCCTTATAGTATTGTGTCTTCGACGTATATGTCGAGACTTGCCATTATAAATTATATTTTGGGCTCTCCCAATAGCCGATTGATTATCACAATGTATACTTATAGCTGACAATAGTTTTGGCTAATTTGGAATATCAAATAAGAAATTTCAAAGTCATTCTGCTTCTTCCGCTGATTTGTCTAATTCTATGAACTTAAATTCCATAGTAGACCAAGCAATACACATTTGCCTCGAGGATTTCCATGACACAACTACACCACCAAAAGTGAAAATAAATCCACTCGTGGATTTGGAATCTAGTGTATCAGATATCCAGTTGGCATCGCTGTATCCTTCTAGAACAACATGATATCTCGTATAATGCAGACCATATTTTGAAGTTTCTCTCAGATACCTTTAAACTCTTACTATGACTTTCCAGTGGTTATGTCATGGATTACTCGTATATCTACTAAGTTTGTTTACATCTTGAGCGATATTTGATCGTGTGTAATTTGTGAGATACATCAGACTTCCAATGATTCTCGAATACTCTAATTGTGATACGTTTGAGCCATTATTCTTTGATAAATGAAGAGTTAGGTCCACATGAGTTCTAGCCACATTTAGATCTTCTTTATTATATTTCTCAAGTATCTTATCAACATAATAAGCCTGAGATAATATGTACCCCTCTGATGTTCTGGAAATCTTAATTCCTAAAATCACATCAGTTACTCCTAAATCTTTCATATCAAAGTTTCTGATCAGTATTTTCTTGGTAGACTGAATCATCTCATGATTACTATCAATTATCAACATATCTTCTACGTTGAGACACAATGACATACCCTTTTGAGTTGATTTAGTGTATACACACTTATCACACTCATTGATTTTGAACCCACTTGACAACATTTCTTTGTCAAATTTCTCATGTCATTGTTTAGGTGTTTGTTTTAATCCGTATAAAGATTTTACAAGTTTGCACACCTTGTGTTCTTGTCCAGAAATATTAAAACCTTCTGATTGTTCCATGTAAATTTCATCATCCAATTCACCATTTAAGAATGTCGTCTTCACATCCATTTGATGTATTTCAAGACTAAATATAGATGTTATGGCTATGAGCATTCTTATTAAAGTAATACGGGTCACTGGTGAATATGTATCAAAGTAATCAATGTCTTCTTTTCGTCTATAACCTTTTATGAAAAGTCTTGCCTTCTACTTATCTTTTGATCCATTCGGTTTCATCTTTCGTTTGAAAATCCATTTATAGCCCAGCGATTTACAACATGGAGGAAGATCAACCAACTCTCAGGTATGATTTTGAAGGATAGAATCAATCTCACTATTGATAGCCTCTTTCCACAAACATGCATCAGAAGAAGACATCGCTTCTTTATAACTTTGAGGCTCATTTTCTAACAAGTATGTCAGAAAATCAGGTCCAAATGACTTATACGTTCTTACTCTTTTGCTACGCCTAGGTTTATTTTCTTGAACATTTTCATGTTGATTGGATTCTTGGTTAACTTGATCACTGCTTGTAGCAGTATCAATGGTTATTTTGAGAGATTTCGTTCTTTGTTTTTCTTTACAAGGAAATGTATCTTCAAAGAATGTCGTATTCTTTGACTCAATTATCATATTTGGATTGATGTCAGGAATTTCAGACTTATGTACCAAGAATCGATATGCACTATTGTTGTGAGCATATCCAATTAATATACAATCAATGGTTTTTGGTCATATTCTCACTTTCTTAGGTTTAGGAACCATCACTTTGGCGAGAAACCCCCACATTTTCAGATATTTATAGGAAGGTGTGTGACCTTTCCACAATTCATATGGTGTATTGTCCAATCTTTTGTGAGGTAACTTGTTCATAACGTAATTGGCGGAAAACAAGGCTTCCCCCCACAAGTTCTGGGGTAAACCAGAGCTTGTCAACATGACATTCATCATTTCCTTCAATGTGTGGTTTTTGCGTTTTGCAATCCCGTTTTGTTAAGGCGAATAAGGAGCAACAGTTTCATGAATAATTTCATGATTGGAACAATATTCACCGAATTGTGACACATATTCACCACCCATATCACTTATGATTCTTTTGATTTTATTACCAAGTTGATTTTCAACTTCGTTCTTATAGTGTATAAAGCTCTCAATAACTTTACTTTTGCTCCTCAGTAAATACACATAACAGAATCTTATACTATCATCGATAAAAGTGACAAAGTACTTTTTACCGCATTTGGTTTGCACAATATTTATGTCACACACATCGATGTGTATAAGTTCCAAGGGTTTAGAACTTCGTTCTATGGAATGAAATGATGCTCTAGTCCTTTTTGCTTCAACACATGATTCATATTTATGTTGGATATCAATGGTAAATTTAGGTATAAGGTCCATGTTAATTAATTTACGCATTGTATCATAATTAACATGTCTCAACCTCTCATGCCATATATTTTGTAACTCAATAATATAAGCAGAAGATGTAGCTTTATTATTAGCACTGTGTCGATTGACAGTCATTACATTGAACATGAAAATGCCCTCAGTGAGGTATTATTTTCCTACATAGACATCATTTTTTGTCAGTACAAACTTGTTAAAAATAAATACAAGCTAAATAATTCTTGCAAATGAGTGAACCCAAAACCAAGTTCTTCCGAATATCAGGAACATGCAAAACATTCTTCAATGTAAGCTATTTCCTTAATGTCATCTCCAGAACCACTGTGTCTTGTCCAACCACTCTAGAGGTAGACGAGTTTCCCATTGTCAGATGATCGCTACCATCGACCTTCTGATAGGAGGAAAATATTTTACTGTCAGCATAAATATGACGAGTAGCCCCCGTGTCTACCCATCATGCTCTCGGATTCCCAATCAAGTTGGCTTCTGTTACAACTCTCATCAGTTAGCTGCTCATCCTCAGTGACATGGGCCTCATTTTTTTCTTACCCTTGTCCCGAGACTTATTGTTTCTGCAATCCTTTTCCATGTGACCGTTTTTCCCACAGATGTAGCACTTCCTTTAAACTTCTTATTTGTCTGTGAAGAATCAACTTCACTGTTCTTTCTCTTTTTGCTACCCTTTCCACCATCGACGATGTTGGCCTTAGACTCCATAGTCTTGTAGCTAGTCTTCTCGGACTTCCTGTTGTCATCTTCGATCCTCAATCGAACTCCAAGGTCTTCAAGACTCATGTACTTCTTTTTATGTTTCAGATAGCTTCTGAAGTCCTTCCACGATGGAGGCAATTTTTCAATAATTGTGGCAACTTGAAACGTATCGTAGAGTTTCATTCCTTCATCCAATATTTCATGAATGATCAATTGTAGTTCACCCAAATGAGACATCATCGTCCTTGAATCTACCATCTTGTAGTCCAGGAACCTACCCACGATAAATTTCTTTTGTCCGACATCCTTTGTTTTGTATTTCTTCTCGAGAGATTCCTAGAGAATCTTGGCAGAATGCATGCCTTGGTACACATTGTACATGGTATTTTCAAGTCCTCCCAAGAGGTAGTTCTTGTTGGGATTTATGTCATAGAGCTTCATTTATTGTAAACGGAATTGATTTTTCTAATAATAATAAATGCATTATTCATTTTATCAAAGTTGTTTGATTTATATCGCATATTGTCCAATTGCCTTGTTTACCTTGATTACTCTTGTACCTTCAAACTTAGTGTATGTTTGATGCATAAGAGGATTTAAGTCTGAAGTTAGTAATCTAAATAGTCCATATGGAGCAAACAAAGAAGGTATTTTGTTTGTGGTTTATCTATAGCTGCAGTCCATTCTATACTTGTATGACGACCTTGATCCGGGATCGTTCATGTAGTGACATGGGAATTGAGGCACCTTGTATGATGAGATCATATAGGACTGGACTCAGATAAATACGAATTTTTTTAATATCTGTTAACCGAAGAAATTCATTTTATCTAATAGATGGTCATATATGGATTCGATCTTAATCCTGAGTGTACTATGAACTCCTACATGACAGGTTATATCCTTTGATTTACTATGGTGAGGTTGGTGTTGCATTCCCGGCCAATAACTACGTATTTTGGGGATATGGTTTGGTGTGTAGCTGGGAACGTTTTATATAGATATGGAATTCACTCCTTCTTACGAGAAGCAGATGAATATCTCTTTTAATAGTTGATTCGGGACTTGAATAATTTGAGCGTTCAACTTTTCTATTGCGAATAGAAAGTTTTATATTCATAAATGTTATGAATTAATTGTTCATTATAGAATCAATGGTGCTTAAGATACCAAATATTTAGATGGATTTTAACGGACTTATGACCCGACTCTATTTGTGAGATATTCATGAAGGGCTATATTCATATGTAATGACTATATCGATGGACACCGAAAATGTTCTATTTATTTAATCCATCTACGGTAACGGGAGTTCAATTTCGAGTTTTTAGTGGAATAACGCGGAGTTAATAATTCGTAATATTTGATTAAAGAGTTTAATTAATATTTCAGAATTATTGGAGCTCGGAACCGTAGGTCCATTTGGTCCCCGTGCTAGCTCAATTAACTGTAGCAAACCTAATATAATTAGATTGTCTAATTATATGCTCACATTATATTTATTTATATATTATTAATGAGATTAATAATATTTATTGTCACAAATGAAAACTATGTTAAATTAGTTTAACTTAATGTTTTCTAGAATTCTTTGATTATGAGATAATCAAGTCTTGATTATGAGATAATCAAGCTAGTAATAATTATGAGATAATTACTGCAACATAATTGAAGGTAAATAAATCATTATTGATATATTGATTTTTATTTACCATTGGAGACAAAGTCATATGGCTTACCATGTCATCCAAGCAATTATGTCTATTAGGTGGCTTGGATACACCTAATAGTTTTGTCATTAGCTAATGCATTTTATGTTTTGGTATGGCCTCCACATTTGTGTGTTTGTCATTGAAAGAAAGCATTGAATGCTTAATGACAAAGCCATTGTCTTTACCTTAATATTTCTTATATTTTGGTATGGCATTCACATTTTTGTGTTGGCCATTGCAAGAAAGCATTAAATGCTTAATGACAAGGTTAGTTGGCTTGTGTAAGAGAATATAATCTCTATCATTTCTCTCACTTCCTAAGGTTAACAATTTACATTAATTCACACAATTGTTGTGAGAAAAGATTTGAGAGAAAATAGAGAAAGTTCTAGCATTCACAAGTGTTGTGAAATTCCTAAAGCCAAACACCATTGTGACATCTTAAATCTCTAAATAGTTTAGAGGTTTAATCTTTGTGAGTGAAGCCCATACTTCGGTTTGTTGGTTTCGAGTCATAGTTCGGAAGATCGAGTGGTTGATCCAAGTGTTGGACACCAAAGGATTGATCTTAGCTACTACAACAAAGGGAGAAGACAAAGAAAATTTTGAAGATCCATACCGGACCCGGTGCCACCACAAGCAACTTCCGCCGCGCTAAGGAAAGTCGTTTCCTACAGTTCTTGCATAAGATGTCGTCTGACGACCATATCTCTTATCGCAGTTTCTTGGCCGTTTCCGTTTCTCCCTCCACAGGGCCCGAAAGATTTTTGAGATACTTAGCCAACTGCAGTGTTGTCAGGTAGAACAACATTTTGCTCTGCCACTGTTTGAAGTTTGCTCCACCAAACTTATC
The DNA here is from genome assembly GCA_019454045.1 of Zanthoxylum bungeanum. Lineage (NCBI taxonomy): Eukaryota > Viridiplantae > Streptophyta > Magnoliopsida > Sapindales > Rutaceae > Zanthoxylum > Zanthoxylum bungeanum. The sequence goes on from SKCR01001259.1 coordinate 177,171, forward strand.
TGGTTTCTGTCCATGAGCTACCGGTACTGTGATATTTCCACTAGCCATGTGTAACTTAAAATGTAACAGTAATATATAAGTCTAAGAAAGAAAAATCACACAATGATCAAACGTATGATTTTGTTTATGTGTTTCACTAAGAGTCCACTTATTGTTATCTTGGACAGTAGTATCAAATAACACAAATTCTTGAATTTATGACTAAGATTTCTTATGATATGTGAATAAAGGAAAATTCCAATAGGGCGAGGGGGGTCTAGTGTAACAATTTAAATCTCTGCCCACTTAGGCTCTTATCGCCTTGTTGACATAATTTCCTTAATCACTTTCTCAATAGAATATCTTAGACGTTCAATCTTAGTGTCACACTTCAATTCACAAGTACAATAATATTTCAAATATGTATGTATTAATATAGCTTCAAAATAGCTTGGATGGAATTATTTATGTGTAATTACATTTTTAATTCTCAATCAAGTATGCAGTAAACATTCAACAATTAACAAGTAATTTTCAATTTCATCACAATAAAACTAGGTGTATGCTTGTGATAATTGATTACCTTAATATTAACTTAAACATATACTATCAAGTTTATAAAATTCAGTATATGATTTTACTAAGTTAATATTTCTATAATTAAAATTCCATATCTATAACATGTATACCATACTATAATATAGATTAATCTAAGTCTATGTTATTATTTTTTAAATCTAAAAATTCCAGGATTAACTTGTGTTAGTGTCGCGCTCGTTCAGCCGTTCGAACAAAAATTTTCCAGTGAGTTCACGTTCGTGTGGCGTTTGAATATGCGTTCGAACGAAACTTTCCAGAGGAATTGCGTTCAAGTTGCGTTTGAAGACGCGTTCGAACGCTCTTTTCCAGAAGACAGACGTTTGAGTTGTGTTTGAAGACGCGTCCGTCAGGCGTTCGAACGCCCATGCGTATTTTTCATGCACATAACATATTTTCCAAGAAGAAGGCAATTAAATACATGCAAAACAGATTTAACAACATATAGAAAGTAATAATTTCTTAAGATTGTTGTCGGATATGTGTGTTTTTAACAAGTTTAACATGCATCATTTCATCAAAATTCTTTTATAACATAAATATTGAGAATTAGAAAAACTTGGAAAATTTGAGTAAAAGATGATGAAGGAGAATCAAATAGAGTTGCCTCTGTCTTTAAGAACTTATTAGCCTTGTCTGGTGCTCTACAGATGTCTTGTGGCTAACGTTCTCCCAGGATTACTTGATTGTTTCTTGTAGAAATGACACTCATTTCTCCAAGAACTTGAACACAGACAAATGGTTGAAATTCTCTCTTAAAATGACTCTATAACTATGATTGAAAATCTGAATTTTCTGGATCCTAGAAATGAACTCAATGCCCTATTTTATAGACATAGAATAGTGCCTTTGTGGACACCATTTGGTTTAGAGTGTAACTCTCCTAAGGGTTATACCTCTTTCTTATGCCCTTTGGAGCCTAGAGATGTGTACTTCCAATTTAGAGCACATGTCCCTTCAATTTGTGCCTTTCTCATAAGACACTTCTAAATGGACATGTTTCGCCTATATTTTTCCTGAGAGAATTTTCAACAATAAATAATTTTATTTAATGAAAAAAAAATAGACAGGTTTTGACCGTCTTTTGGTCAGGCCATTTTTTTTTATATTTGACCGTGCCTGATTCGACCGGTCGAACCGGCCAGTCCCGTATGATTTTGAAAACATGAGATATTTGTATTTTGCAGACTAATTTGAAAATAAACAAATAAATTAAAAATAACACACAATTACCATTATTCGAAGCTAGTTGAATATAACATGAAGACATCCTTTGTCATTTTGAAACCTAAAATATATGGAACAAGTAGAACACTTTTAAAAAAAAAAAAAAAAAAAAAAACTAATCTCTCAAACATATTTATAATAATATTTTTCATTCTCATTACGTAATTATTTTAAGTGGAATCAAGATTTTGATTCGACGAGGTCCATTATAGAAAAATCATAACCTGAATAGTTTATAATATAAAATCAATAAAATTGAGACCATACTGAAGAAACATAATTATAAATAGTATACAATTTTTTTTAACGATGCATTTTATAATCACTTAATATACCAAAACGCTTTTTTTGAGAATGAAACATGGTGCAAGGTATTGGTAAATCAGAAAGGAAAATCTGGAAAAATTTGATGTGTTTGCACGAGGGAGGGAGTATGAGAAAATGTCATGCTGAATTGAAACATCTAGCCTAGGTATATATATATATATATATATATTTTTTTTTTTTAAAAAGAAGATTTATTAGTAATCACCTGAAAACATCATTGAAGTAAACAATAAGTATAACAAAACTTGAAATGCAAAAGTTAAAAACATGTCCTAATTAACTCAACAAACTCTCAGCTCTGCAGCCCCAAAATACCATACTTGCAGCTTTGTATTAACATATGAATAACAAAGGCATACAAATGGGAATCTCAGTTTCATCGTGCGAGAGAGATGCTTACTGTATGTATATATGCAGTAAGCAGTAGTTGCTCCCCGCAGTGCTCAAATTTTCTTCATCCGCCAGACACCCAAGAGTCTGCTCCCTGCAGTGCTCAGCTCAACCATTTCCAACTATATACTGCTTACTGTATCTTGAATAGGTTTTTCAGCTTCACAACCAACTTCCACTCATCAATAGTCAGATCTTCCTGAAACACATCAAGGCTGTGTGAACAACCAGTCTGACTTTAACCGGAAAGAGGAAAAAAAAAAAAAAGTAGCATTTACTAAAACTTACCCGATAATTGGCTTTAAGCACATCAATTGATTTCCTTGAAATGTGGCTCACAAGTTCATCATCAATATCAAAATGCCTGCCAAACATTTTTTGCTGCTCCTCAGAATTGGATCCAACTATCTGCAAAACACAAATGTACTAATTAAACTAGGAAATCAAAGTAGAGAGCACAAAAGCATTCCCATAGCATTATAATAAAAAGTGAATAATCATTTTTAGCACCAGCACATATATCATGCAAATGCACTCTTGGAATATTAAAGATTCTATGGACCACATTTATTAGTCCTAATTCTTCTACCCATGTCATTCTCTAGATGTGTTTTTAACTTTTCTATATCATTTCAATTCCTCTGTTATACATAAACTCCACAAACCTCTTAATTATGCCACCTGGATGCCATAGCGGCACGGCCAAGCTCTAGAAGACAACAAAACTCTGACCGAGATAAACCTGAATGACGACTAGAATCTTTTGATACAACGAAAAGAGTATTTATAGAAATATGTGCTGACTCAAAACAATTAGAAAAAGCACTGTAAAACCAGAAAGAATAAAACAAGAACTATGTAGGGAAATAGTTTTGAGTCTGAGCAGGAACTCAAGAGGGAGTACAAGTATATCCTTAAAAGCTAATAAAAAGGTCCTATAATAAGCAACAAATCAGATCTCATACCTTGATGGCTACTTTCTGGCCTTTCTTGGCAGTATCAACAGGTTTATGGTTATTTTCAATAGATGCAATACGGCCAATATCAATAAAATCCTGTTGAGGAATACAAATTGGCGTTCCAACCTGTATAAAAAGACAGTATCAGAGGGCAGTAAATCATACAGGATTTCAATGTACAAAATACCGAGTTATATAGCACCACATAATCCACTTGTACGCGAACTTCAGGAATCAGGTCTTGTGGAGTCTATGTAATCCAATCCCCAAAACATAACCAATAAGTTCAAGATGAAAATAGAGAATTGATGTAACTCAGATTGGTTTGAATACTCGGACAATATGTGTCATAAAAGCAAGAATAAAGAATAAATTAAAGGCAAGGGGAAAAAAAAAAGCAATAGAGAACTATTGAATGTGCCAGGCCCAATTCATAAATATGTAAAAAGAATTCAAGCTAAGTTGATCATGAATATGAAATCTCAGCATGGAAAATTTATGTATGTATTATATGCATATCCAGGAAATACATTTAAAAGTACAAAATGTATCTGGATATAATAACAAGCATTCATGCGCTTTGATGAAACTGCTTATGGCTGCTTAAGGCTCTCTGTACAGATTTCTCTCGAAACTGAGCTAATCTATAAATAGTGAGATATATTCATTAGTTTAAAATCTTCAGAAAATCCACATACACAAGTCTCAGAGGCTCAGGGGACAAGGCCATACATGCACAGCAAGCACACTTAAAGACCAACCATGAATGAATGGAATGTTTTTCAAATTAAAGCATACGTCAACCTCACAATTCACAAACCAGGTTATTCATATGAGATTTATTTCCTAGCATAGCATGTGTAGAAAAAAATATTACATCTAGGCAGACTTGGACTACCTTCAAATACGAATGGACTTGGATATTAGTCCATTCTTAAATATAAAGGAAGTTGGTCTCATCTCATCTATTCATCTTTATTTCACTGAGTGGCCAACTTGTATTTAACGGCCAACACATCTTTTCAGATGTGGCAAATTCGCTAAACATATTAGTTTTTACTATTTTAGAATGACAAACTACGAGGAACTTCCGTGGTATTATTATCTTTTATACCATCCTTCATTCCCATCATGTCATAAGCGATGATATCTCACATATTCACGACCTGATGGTAAATAAGAGAAAGTAAAACCAAATTGAAGAGGAGACATCTGTACCTTTGCTATGCCTTCAAGAACATCAACGCCCAAGACAATAGGATCTTTCTTGTTGAAAACGCAGTTTGGTAAAATCTTGAGAACGCATGGGAAGACTGCTTCATCAGCAGCTTCCCTCTTCTTCTCCTCCTTTAGATTATTAATATAAGCCGTGAATTGGTCGAATAAATGGTAAATAATATCAGCAATGAAAATCTTCACACCCAGTTCATCTGCGAGTTCCCAAGCCTCTGGTGTAACCTTGACATCAAATGCCAAAATAGTTGCATACTCCTTTTTCTTCTCAAGCATTACACTGGCCCTCATGACATCCTTCTTATGTACAGGGCCTATGCTTATACCGCTGACAGGAATCTTAACAGCATCAGACTTCAAGAACTCCAGCAATGCTTCCAAGGAGCCTAAAGTAGATGCTTGTACATAAACTCCCTCACCACTTTTGTCGATCCTGCTCATGACTGATTTCATATCTTCCATTGCTTCTTCCTTGACATCTTCCAAATCATCATCAGGCCCAACCACATACAGACCAGTGCCAGCAATAGCATGCTCGAGGCCCTGCAGTAAATATAAACTCAATTATACAGAAAATTAATTAACAAGAGTAAACCTCACAACTCTATGGAACTGCTAATAAACAAAAAATTGGCCACACATGTTAGGCAAGTTACATCACCTGAGCAGTGATCTTAATACCCTGTGCAGCCTTGATTTGTTTATGGTGCAGGTAAGTCCCCTGAAATTTGCCAGCAATAGCATTATTAAAGTTGAGAATAAATATATTTCACAACCATACCCACTGGTAGCGTACAAAACAGCTCGACTTTCTGCTATACAGACCAGCATATCAATTTCAAATATGTACTATCCAGAAATACAAACACAACAGATGCTGCCCCAAACACTACCTAGCTATTATGACATTCAGTATCCTAAAATATAATACATAACACTCTTGCATCTCAGAGTTGCAAAGAATTTTAGTGAATATGTTTTTATCAAGAAGTACATTTTCCAATAGCAAACACTCAACATATTTGTAATGCATTATCTTTTCTTTTAATGAGATTCTAACACATTATAAGAACAATAGAAAATGGTCAACTATTATCACTATCTTGAGTTTAAATGGTGTTGCGATTTGCATAACCAGAAGATATCAATACATTGAGTTTACATGGCACTACCACCTCCATAACCAGAAGTGAACAGGGAAATCAATGACAGATTTCCCAAATGGGTTTGATTTCTAGTTTTTAAATGAATACAACATGAATCTAAAGGCTTTCATTGATTTGTTCAGCAGGATAAACATTCAAAGGACAATATTACTTCTTCAATCGCATACCAACATACCATTCCATACTGGAAGTGTAAAAGTCCCAGTAGAGATCCTTACCTTAACACGGAGTTCCTTCATTGGATGGGGTGTCAACAAGGCACGAATTGTGGTGATAATAGGTCCCTAAATTAGAAAATTTGTTTGTGAGAAACTAAAAACAACATTTTACCAGATTTAATTTGAAAACAAGTTTTCAGATCCTTGCCTGCAAGCCGCAAACAACAATTTGATCTCCTTCATGAAGCACACCATTAACTAACACGACATCAATTGTTGTCCCATGGCCTTCAATTACCTTGACCTCCAAAACCGTACACTGACAGAAAGATCCAACAGACAATAAGATTCCTCATATTCATGCGATGGGATATCATTCGACTAACCAAGCACCAAATGCAAGAAATCAAACCTGCAGTTCATCTCTGAATGTCAGTTTCTCAACCATTGTTTTCTGAGTCCATTGAACCAGCAATAACAACAAATCTGGAATGCCTTCTCCACTGTAACACCACAAACTCAATATTATTAGGAAAATAACCAAAAAGTAATTAAAGATTTTGCAGCTAATAAGCATGCAAACGATTTCTCAAAAAAAGCATGCAAACAAAGTTGTCAAAAAGCCTAGAGATAAGAGTCCAAAGCATACCTAATAGCACTGGTGGGTACAATATTGAAAGTTTCTCCCCTCTCTTTATTTTTGTAGTATAATTCTGTATTCATTCCTTGCTCCTTAAACTGAGTTATAATCTTCCAAACCAAATAATAACACAAATAAGAAAACATAACCAGAATTGACAAACTATTAAAGCTAATAGTGAGATATGGCTGAATATATATCACCTGTACAAGCCTCATGTTAAATTCATTTTGAACATCTTTAGATTGTTGTTTCATTGCTTTCACAATAGGTGCATTACGGCAAGTTTTCCACCCATAGAGTCTGTCCACCTGGAAAATTAAATGGGAAGAAAATTGATAAGTAAACATCAAGTGAAGAAGTGAAAAGCAAACAGCAGTTCCCCTAGAAACTGAATCTTACCTTGTTTAATGCAACGATAAATTCTGTATTCCTCATTTTCAAAAGATTCAGGGATTCTATTGTTTGTGGCTCCAAGCCATGCATAATGTCAACAACCAAAATAGCAATGTCACAAAGCCCTGAACCTCGTGACCTTAGATTAGTAAAAGACTCGTGACCAGGAGTATCAATAACCAATAAACCTGGGACCTTCAATGTCGCATCTTCTTTCAATTCCCTGGTTCTCTCACGTATGTTCTCAGCAGGGAAATATGTTGCACCAATCTGTTGTGTAATGCCCCCAGCCTCACCTTCCTGAACATTAGTACCTCGGATACAATCTAGTAACTTTGTTTTACCAGTATCGACATGGCCCATAATGCAGCAGATTGGAGAACGAAGTTTTTCTTCGGCCTGCTTTGGGGTAGCATCTTCTGGTGCTTTATCTTTTGCAGCAGCATCTTTCTTCCGGGTCACAGCGTCCTGAGATTTCACTGGCTGCTCAGGAATGGCTTTCTTGATAGCAACAGATGGCTTGGCAGCTGAAAACAAAAATATTAATACCACAAAATATTAATACCACAAGTATAAAAGAAACAACCAATAGCGACTCAATGGAAATACAAAGCAATAAAACCTCACCTTCATCACGTGGAGATGGTATAGCACTCTTTATCTCTTTCTTCACCAGAGGTTCAGACTCAGAAATAGCCTCTTCATCATCAAATGTCATATTGACATTAAGATTAACATCATCCCAGCTCTTTTCTTCCCATTCCACCTCATCATCATCTTCTTCTTCCACTCCATTCTCCTCGGGCACATCAGCAATATCCGGTTTCTGTTCCACAGTAAATGATTCCCTCCCTTCAACTTTCTCTGTTTCCCTAACATGCACCTCCAACACAGTTTCTTGCTTCTCTTGCTCTTTGTCTTTTGGTTCTATGCTCTCCTCCTTAACAGGTGCAGCACCATTTGCTTGATGGTGAGATGATTTCTTTTTTGTCTGATATTTGGGCCGTTTTGGTACAGTTTCCTTGTCACCAGTGGGGAGAGGAATACCTTTAGCCAGAAACTGATTCCTCATAGCCTCCAACCGACGTGCTTCTTCCTTCTGCCTACCAGTTAAAAGCTTGCCTTCGTGTTTCTTCTTCAAAAGCTTCTCCTTTTCTTTTTCCTTCTTCCTGCGTTTAGCCTCTTCTGCTTGCCTCTCAAGTTCTTCTTGCCTCTTTCGCTCCTCTTCTTCCTTCCTTAACCTTTCCTCCTCTTCCCTTTTCTTTCTCTCTTCAGCTTCTTTTCGTCTCGCAAGTGCTTCCTGCATCTCCCTGACTTGCTTAGACATTTTCTTCTCTGCTCCTTTACTCTTCCCATCATTCTTTTTGGTTTCTACAGCTTCAGTTTTCCCCTCCTGTTTATCTTCTGCTGCTGCTACAGCTGCTGCTGCCTTCTTCTCCTTTTCCTTATCCTTCTTCTTTTTCTTCTTCTTTGCTGCAGCAGACTCCTCTTTTTCTTCTTCACCTCCCTTCACATCAGCAGCATCTGGTGGAGCAACCGATTCAGAAGGCTGAACCTGAACTTTCTCAAGTGGAGTAGGAGCTCCATCAAGCTCTGCAAGAAGTTTATCCAAATCATCCTCTTCCTGAGCTGTCCTTCCACTCTTAGACTTCTCCTTCTCCTTCTTCTTCTTCTTATTCTTCGAAGTTTCTGCAACCACTTCACTTTTACTAACTTTAGAAACATTGGATTCAGCATTACTACTTTCCCTACTTTGTTGCTCTGTGTCAACTACACCTGAAACATCAGTTACTACAGAAGCATCTTCAACAACATTTCCGTCATAAAGAAATACTTCACTAATTGAATTACCAGTCTTCTTTGAAGACTTGGACTTCTTTTTCCTGTCCGTAAAAGTAAAAGGTTCATCTTCTTCGTCTTTTTCTTCCTTCACATCCTCATCTTTCTCCTTATTTCCATCCTCATTTTCATTCTCAAGCAGATCAAAAGCAGAACTCTTCTTCTTGCCAGCCTTCTTTGACTTCTTTTTCTTGTCCGTGAAAATAATGGGTTCATCTTCTTCGTCTCTGTCTTCCTTCACATCCTCATCTTTCTCCTCATTCTCATCCTCACCTTCATCATCAAGTAGATCAAAAGCAGAGGCCGAAAATCCACTCTTACTGCTCTTCTTCTTGCCACCTTTCTTCGACTTCTTATCCACTACATCATCATCGTCCTTACTCTCATCCACAGAATTATCATCATCAATCGCCTCACTTTCACTACCACCCTTTGTCTTACCCTTACTCACAACAGAAACATCCTCCCCCTCGCTATCTTTATCCCCAGAATCATCATCCTCGTCATCATCCCCCTCAAGTAACTCAAAAGGCGACTTAGAAAATACATTATTACCCCCACTCTTTTTCCCTTTTGGCTTCTTCTTCCCAGTAAACACAATCGCTTCCTCATCATTTTCCTCTCCCTCATCCTCCTTAGAATCATCATCTTTAGACTGCAAATTCTTCTGGTTCCCCTTTTTCCCTTTCTTCTTATTATTATTATTCACAGCCACCTCTCCTTGTGGCTCCTCAGTAACTTCTGTACCAATAGCATACTCATCATCATCAATAACAACCGCCTTCTTCTTCGATTTACCACCGCCCTGAGCCGCTGCCACAGGCAAACTCTCTTCCTCTCTTGCTGTCGGCTTCTTCCGACCCATCGAAATCTAGGGTTTGGTTTCGACTAATTTTAACTTAATCTAACAAGTATTAAATCTCAAACAACCTGATTCCAAATCCATAACCAAAAAATCAGTACGCTCACATACAAATATCAACACATGTAAGTACAAAAATTGTCCAATTAAATTGTAACAAATTCAAAAAAAAATCCTGATCAGATCAAAATAAATCGTTTCTTTAATCTTTAATATAAACATTTAATCATCATTAAAAATACAAATAATACGTAAATAGAGAGAGAGACCAACTTGAAGCGATAACGGCGAAACGAAGAAAGGAATCGAATGCAAGACTGAGAAGAGACGAGTTGCATAAAATTGTTTTTTTTTTTTTCAACTTCTGTTGTGAGTAACGCACAGAGACAGAGAGGGCGAGAACAGGAGAGTCGATCTGATCTTATTTATGTTACAAGTTCAACTATATAAGATAATAATAGGAAGTAAAATATTTTTGGAATTTTTGTATCAATTCTTGTTATTTTCCTCTTTCGATTCTATCTTTCATTTTATTTTTCGGGAAATTTACGAAACTAACCCATTAACTTTAATCAAATGTGAAATTAACCCATATTTCCTAAAAAATATACTTGATAACCAAAAACAAAATTTTCATACCCTATTACCCCTCACAAGATGAATCAAATTGCCCCCGAGTGGCATAATTGTGGTCACTCATTGTTGTTGGTAGGCGCAGCGCCCACTTCTTGCAATTCACTGTGCTACTTCTTACAATACTTGCAAGCTTTAATAAAATATATATAAATTTTTCCAAGACAACGATTGATCCCAATATTGTATATACCTCACATCACATATGGAAAATGAAGCCAATAATAATAATAATAAATGAAACCCTTCACATTGGTATTTCATCAAATATTTATTGTACCTTTGTATCAACACAATGTTATTAAAAACAAAAAAACAAAAAAAAACAAAACAAAACAAAACAATTTCAAACATAAGTGTATCTTAAAAAATATTATAAGATTTTTTTTTTTTTTGTAATCATTTGAAACCTCGCCGTGAAACCACCTATTTCAGACTTAAACGAAGTAGGTAAAACCCATGTCTGTCACAGGCTCTTACAAGAAATGCACTCTCTGGATTCGCACTCAGGCCCTCAATGTGAGGTACTGAACCCTTTTATAATATATAAAAGTTTAACCAAAGATTTGTCATAATCCACATTTGGGCATAAGCATGAAATTATTAATTCTCCTGATATTATATTTTCCTATTATTCGAGATTAGTTCTCAATTCGAAAAGGCTCAAAGGATAAAGGAATAAGCAATTCGGCTGCAGGAATGGATGATCCAATAAACTATTTGGCTACAGTTAGTTGATACTGCAAGGAAGAAAAGGGAAATAAAGCAGAGCAGGTATCCTAATAACTTCATAATCACTTCAGATGCGTGAATAGCTTCGGTGAACCTGCAAATCACAATGCTGAATTTAGAGGATGACCCCAGAGGATTAAAATGAACTTTACAAATAGTGAGAAGTCCTACACATTTATGGACACGAGAAGTAGTCGAAGTACTGCCGGGTACAATGCTTGCTCTGAGTATCATCACCTTGAATCCTTTTGAAGCAAGCCTGTAAAAAAGTAGCATAGTTTCACATTTTTAATAAGGGGGACAAAAACTAATCCCGGAAAAAGACAGATTCCCACTCTTCAATTCTATTAAAATGTAAACAATTTGGAAACATGACGATTTATCATGCACACTGCCTTTTCTTTTTCTTCTGTTCTTACTACGTTAAATCTATAAAAGAGGGAGATAAACAACCAATGCAAAAGCAAAAGCAAAAGCTCAGAATCAATGAAATGATTCGAGGCAATAAGAAGAAAAATATATGAAAGAAAATAATAGAAGTTTGTGCTATATTATATGACTACAATATGGTAAATGAAAGGGCAGAACTGCTGCACCTGCTAAGTCTGCTAACATTACAAAAGCAATATTTAGAGTTTAGAGTTTAATTACAGGACCAAAAGCTGAAATATCAGCTGCTATGAATTTCAAAAGCAAGACACCATTTTGAATTTGAAAGGATTTTCAGTGATGTAGACATGGTTAAAAGTACCGGTAAATAATACTACACTTTCCCAATACTTACCAACATCCAGTATAGTTCAATTTCCACAGCCACTATAAATGTTTAAAAGAAACCTTTGATGATGTCAGAAATTGGCCTCTATGATCCACTACACCGACAAAATCCTATCAATATCTGATTTTCTGGTTTCAATTCTTAGTGTTGTTAAAAAGCCATTTCCAAGAGGGGCCAAACAAATATCTTTCCATCCAGTTATTATGGATTAAATGCCTGAATATAAAAAAAATATTTTGTTTCCATTTTTTAAATATATGCTGATTTCTCTGCATTCATAAACGTGTAACTTGGAATAGATCATTTCATATTAGCATCATCATCGATTTAGACAACTTAGATACAGATTGGTACAAAGATGAATGTATTACTTATCAATCACGTGTTGGATTTCATTAATACCTCAAGTCACATTTAACTTTCAGACTTCAAGCTGTTAATAAGGTCATTCTCTTTCACAGTTTCAAGACTCTGATATACAATGTAGTAACCATAAACACACACAAATTCCATCTTCATTGTCAGGCATATTCAACGAAACAACTAATGAAACAAAATGGAAGTAGCAACAATCAGTGGCCAATTAAGAACCCTATACTACATACATCTGCTTTGTATCCCTCACTTCCTCACATCATTATGAACATGAAACAATAACTAAATACATTTATACGAATAAAATACGGTATAAAATGTTTCAGCCATGAAAACTCTCACCACATATTCAATTAAAGGCTACACGCATTTAGCCTTGCAAGCTTCCTCAAGATACTTCTTCGATCAGAAAGTTCCTCATCCGCCCTATATTTCATCAAAGGGAAACACAAAAAGATTATTAATATATATATATAGCTATTTCAACAATTAAAATAAGTAAATAGAGATTATGAAAAGCATAAATGATACAATGAGCAACTTCTAGACCCATCGAATGCTCATAAACTGGACACGTGGCACAATTCTGTAACTTTGTGTGTATGCATGTTTGTAGAAACTTATAAAAGCAGTCATAAAAATTTATTAATTTCTCTGCACTACTACAACAATCGTCATCGAAAAATTTATTAATTTTTTATTCTTATAAGTTAAATAAACGATCGACAATTGCAATATAAGAGTCGATGAATCGTGATACTCACATTGGATTCGATACGACGTCGCAACAGCTCAACGCAATTCCAAATACAAGTGCTTGATATATCCTGAACGCGACCAGTCAGGCAGTCACTGAAATAAAATTAATTAAAAAATTACACTCAATTACGTTGATCATTTCAGACTCTCATTCAGTTCTAGAAAATTCATAAATGATAAATCACAAACCTAGGAAACAAAAAATAATTTATGCAATAAATTGGGGAGAAATGAACGTGGTTTTGCAAGGAGACAGAAATCGTCGGCACGTGCGATGCAAAAGCATGTAATCTCAGAGTTTGTTACCTTCGAAGATATGACAAAATCAGTCTATGGGCCGTTCATGGGCTTTTTATAATTTCCTTTTTGGGTGGCGATACAGTACTTCCCTACATTCTTTTTTTTTTCCCTATATAACCACGTCACATATATAATTATTGTGTCATTTTATTATTAAATTTATTAAAATGACTATTAGTAAAATTATTAAAATTCTTTTATTCAGTACACATAATATTTGAATTGACAGGAGACAGAGATACGAAATGGTAAGAACTAAAATATAAAAAAATAATAATAATAATAAGTATTAAATGGTAAGAACTAAAACTAAAAAAATTAAGTTTGTTTTATGTTAATTTTCCCAATTTTTAATTAAAATGATTCGTTTCTGTTTATATGAATTGTTTGGTGGATGACTTATTTACCACTGAATTATCCAGTCTCAAGTCGACAGGTTCCTTTATTTTATTTTTTGCAAAATTTCTAATGAAAATTTATATATATATGATACCAAAGGCAAATAAAAAAAAATGCGATGAAAATCTAAATTTTCATTAGAAATTTTGCAAAATATAAGCCGGAATCAGAATCTGAAAAACTTGCACAATCAACAGAAGAAGCGAAAGGAGAAAATAAATCGAGTACTTTTCTGTTGTTGCAAAAATTTCAATGACAAGACAGGCTCAAGTTTATTATTGACATTTCCCAACTAAATTAACTTCCCTCGACTCATCAACAACCAAAGTTAAATAAGAATGAATTATACACTAAATATGACAGAAACCTTCATTGTCTTTCAGCATTTGACATATCAAAATCAATTTAGGTGAAAATTACAGCAATACAGAGTAGAAAATGCCACTGCATCATCGTACTTGAATCCGCGACAGAACCAGGAAAACAAACTCCTCTTCTCATGTACTCAAATATTTGACTTCAAACTAAATAGGCCCACAGTCGGCTGCTACGATTGTGCCTGCCTTTGTATTTGTTCTTTGCATTTCTAACAACAATACGGTAATGATCCGAAAGTAGGAAAAAGTATCACTCACACTATACTAGGTGGGTCTCCAATCCAATTGCAAACAGCACGAGCCCAACGAGTTCTAATGCAGTCCACCAAAGGAGCATGCTGGCGAGGCTCGGGTTTAGCCACTTCGGTTTGTTTTCCACTTGATTCGTTCCCACCAGATGCAGAAGACGCTGCCATGAACTCCTCGGGTGTCCACCTTGGCGGAACTGAAACTCTCAACTTGGTGAGTCTAGGCCTCTGCAGTGGAGTCTCACCTCCAGAAGAGCTCACTTGGCTACCATTCAAATCTGATTTTGCAATCCCATTAAAATGATACAGATCAAACACTTTCTTACCCATCAATCCTGATGGATCCTTGAGGCCACCCAAGCTCTTGTCTAGCTCCAGGATAACTTGCCAGAATTCACTCCATACAATAAACCCCGTGCCACAAAGGTGATCGAGTTTCTCATGGGGAAGTCTAATGTTTGCATCCCTGAGGACTTGTTGGAAACCTTCAACACTAATAAAACCACCACCTCCACTCTGATCCTGTGCATCAAAAGCTTTACGAATGTGTGATTCTCTTTCTTCCAATTCATTCTCATCTTGGACAGTGGTATCAAGAGCAAATAAAACTGTATAATGAGACTCACTCCCAACAACCCATATTGGCCACTTTGGGCATTTTAAATGCTGGCCAACTTTACAGTAATTGAGGGATTCTAGAAGAGTAAGGAACCCAACTTCTACACTAGTGGATATGCCTTTCAAACACATGCCACCACCTAAATCCATCCTCCCGTCAAACACATTTGGGACAGCCTGTCCACAGAGAAGTAGGTTCACAATTTCCTGTTCCATGGCATACAGTAGTAGGTCATCATCTTGGAGAAAATTCTCTTATAATACAAGATGTGAATAAGGAAACTAGGAAAGAAATGAATGGGACCAATTATAGGAGCAACAGAAAAAATTAATGCTTCTTTAATAATCTCTGTGAAAACCTGAGAGGCATGCCCAAATGGTGCAGTGACTAGAGGTAGGCTAGGATCATCCCTGTCAGCTTGAACATAATCCTGCGACCAAAAAAATAAAATAAAATAAAAAAATCTAAACATATGTAACAGCCATCCAAGCAGACTTAGTTAACCAAATTTGAATTTTAGCATGTAATATAAATGGAACTGAGAATGTGATCAGTACCAATTTTACAATAATTTCCAAAACTCCCTCCAATCATGCGGGTTAATGCTCTCACCAGTTATTATTCTCACATTTTGGTGAGACACAATATTTCAATACATGCACCATATACAATACCTAAATCTAATCAAATACGAGCTAGCAATAAATTGACAATTTAAAGGAATTAAAAGCAAAGGAAAATGAGCTTGCAAGTAAACATACCAGTCCTCGAGAAAGCAATGCAGAAATAAGGAACAGCATTGCTCCCATACGACTTTGAAAAACAGGAAGTGCTGCTTCAAGCCTCTGAAATGCAGTTGCTTGAGATGTGTATGTATCCACTCTTAGTACTTTCTGCAAATCCGAGCCTGATTCAATTGAAAGACCTTCCAGTGCCTTTGTTAAAACCTGTTCAGATGAACATAGAACTGATCAACAGACAAGTATACAAAATGCTACACAAAGTCGCGAACACATTGATTTCAGCCAAATTCTGCAGAAGCACATTGATATCCTAATTTACCTCATCCTTCTGAGTGTCTTCCGACCCCTCAATGTCATGTCCAATAGTAGTCAAAGTCGCAATCACAGCCCCTTTATTACTTCCACATGAAAACAAAATCTCACCCATACTTTTGACTAGGGCTCTGTAAATTGAGGGGGAAAAGAGGTGAAAACAAGGAATGGAATAATTACTGAATTGAAGTCGAGATTCACAGTATTATTAAAAAAAAGTAAAAAAAGAAATTAACAGCCATTAAAATCTTCAAAATAAACAATCGTTGCCTTCTAAATGATTTGTCCCAGAATTGAACACCGACTAATATTAGCATAAATTTATATGCAAAACAATCACGAAGGGTGATTGAGATTTTAGCTTTTACTCACCCACAGATATAAATCAACATTAATGCAATGTGTGATAGGGTTTTACAACAAAATCCTCAAAAACAGTCGAGGTATAAAATTCACATTCAACATGGACAGGTTAAGATGTGAGTCATTACATAAGTGGATGGTCAAAACAAGAATCCTAACTATCTTAAAAAAATTTCATAACATTTAATTAAATCTAGCACGAGAATAATGATGGTAGACAAATCGAGTGTGTTTTATTTTTCTGTGAAAAGTAAACCAAATCATATAACTCAAACACATTGAGGACATGCAGGAAAGTATATCATAATTTGTATATCACCAACACATGAAGAAAGTTACAAGTATTTTTTTTTTCCAAAAAAGCTATCATTATATAGGTTAAAAGCAAAGAAAGTAGGTATCTTAACACACTTGGAACTATTAAATTGAGATGGAGAATCAAAATCAAGATATACAATTAATTTAAGAAATATTTTAATGCTTAAGGAGCTAGATTAGCATCACTCTTACAAATACGTATATGCCTACTTTCTTAAGAGTCGATGGCCTTCCCTTTCATAAACTAAATTCATGGAGAACAGAAATGTTAAATCTAACACAGTTTAATACCATTACCCAATCTATCATGAAAATTTAATCACCTTGATTTTGCATCTTCAGTAGGAGAAGCAAAATTACTTGTAACAACATATCGTTGTCCAGGGAAACTCCTGGAACCCAAAGTTTGTGGCATGTTGGGTGCTACTTTACCTAATTCATCTGGAAAGAAAAGAAGGTATTTGAGAACAAATGCCTGCACAAACAGACAAAACATTCAACTTGTCAGCAATAAGAGATTGAAGACCATGGCATGCTTCCAGAAGCAAAATATCAGAAATGTAATAAAAATATAAACTGCAAATAGAATGCATATGAGAAGACAAATAATATCATTGTATAATGCAAAGAGAGAACCACTATAGAAGTAAAATCAATCAACTGTGCATAAAGTTTAAGTTTTCTGTGGTTAAGAATCATTCCCATGTTAATTAATCCTATGTTGAGCACATTATGAATAAGATATTACAGTTTTCCTGTGCAATGTGTATACATGACTGGAGAAAAAGAGTGCCACAATGGGAATACAAGTGCATCAGGAAATTAAGAAAAAAGAAAAGGGATAGTTTCAAGTGAACTTTCAATAGAATCAACCACAAAATTATGGCAAACAAACAAATTAACGTCATTCATTTTCAATGAAATGGAAAATTAGCAAATCTTGGTTAGTATTAGAAAAATAGCCAATTTGGAAAATGAGATGGTGAAATAAAATCATGTGAAAAGTTGATTGCTAGGGGCTTGACAAAATACAGTTAAACTCATACATCTACGCAACAATAAATTATATGCACCATAATCAGAAATCCGAGAATTACTTGTATGGCCGCTAAGACACCACAGGGCCCGCCTTCATGCTGCACAAGGCCCATAGATGTTTCTGGATCAGAGCTAAACCTATAGGAATGTTTTACATTTTATCAGCCAATAAGTGCATATAAATGAATACAACAAAAATAACAACATCTTGAACCCATCCAAAGAAAAAAAAAATTCAAGGAGAAACAAATATCAATAAACACAAGCAAACCATAAAACAGTCCACAAACATAAAGAAAATTAATTCATCCTGATAACGGAGTATCAATTTATTATTTATAAGCGAATGTATGAATCAAAACATTTAAAACTGATACAAATGGCAAGAGGAAATAATATGCTACTCATACAAAACTGATTTTAGCAAACTGCCAACTATGTGTGTCGTACATGGTACACCTCAATAGCCCTTAAAAGCTATTTAAATGGCTTTTAAGCAAGTTCCGCATGGAAAATAGGACAACTACTTTCCGGAAGGTAAACCAGTAGCCCTCTCCCTTAGCCTTCCCAAAAGGGTAAGGGGCGAGAGCAGGTTTCTCTCTAATTCACCTATGGTGGGGGATTCTTAAGTGTCTCAAGGGAAAACCCCTAAGAAGCCACCAGAGGAAACAGTTTATCAAGGCAGTCATTATATTTACAAGATTTGAGTGCCACTATGCTTCAGAATTATAATTTTGATCACCTTACGTACACCACATAATTTAACAACAACTAAAACAATACTGACCTCTAAATTTGGCACACCAGTTACACAAAGAGAATAAAAATGTATAAGCAATTTGCAAATTCAGCCTCAACTTGCATAATCAACAACAAATTTTCGTGCAAAACATCATCAAACTGCAGATAATTCAGAGCCACCATAGAATATAACCACTTGCTATCATGTATAAGTGGGCAGGTGAGTGGTAACTGGTAAACATTAGGTGCCAAGTAAAAATGGCAAACACTTTAACTACGGTGCTTTCAAAATTTAGCACAACTGCACAAGCACATGAGTTCCATTGCCATTTATATCTACAACAACTGAATTCTAAAATGAACTTCCTCAAAGCATTAAAAAGAGAGGAAAAAGATAAAGACACTAGCATCCAATTGGAAAAAAAAAACTCAACTCATGAAAGGCTCCACAGCAGCAAAACCAACATTTCCCCAATACACATTATAACAATCACACTTACCTTATGCCCTGATTGCTCCACTGAGCAAGTATATCTTTCGAAACTCCACTCCCAAACAACATCGAAAACAACTGATTGGCTTCTTCCATCCCCAAATTCGCTTCTTTCGACGCTAATTCGCTGCTTTTTTCGATTTTCAGCAACGGAGCCGGCGAATTTGAAGACGAAGGCGCTTTTGTCACATCCAATGACCTCTCTTTCGACGCAATTTCATTGCTTGTAACGATCTTCGGCGACGAAACAGACGAATTCGGAGTTGGAGACGAACTTTTCACCTCCTTCATCCGTTTCTCTGCAGCGGAGGCCATGAGCTCGCGCTGCAATCTACGGCAATCCTCCGGCGATGCCAAAGGAGCTCCGGAAACAGCGTCCCTCGGCTTGCTCCGCTTCGGCTCCGGCGGAGTGTTTTGCATGCTCATTCGCAGAGCCATTTTCAGGTCCTCCTCTTCTTGATCCGCCATTTAAATCAATGAAATGTTGAAATTTACCAATTTAGGGTTTCAATTTGGGGCTTCGAATATGCTCACTGTATATGCAAAAATATTTGGAATAAAAACAATTAATAAAAGTAGAAAGAAAGAATTTGATTTGACGAAGGATTGGAATTTGGAATAAAATTCTGGTGAGTGACAAAAACGGGGAGAGAGAAAACTTCCAGCTCTTGGTACGCCGGATTTAGAAAATAAGAACGACACCGTTTAAACTGTCCCGCGAAGCACTTTAAGCAACAGGTTGTGTGTTGACTAGTTTATCCCTATTATCGTGCTTGATTGATTGGGTGAATTATAAAATACACGGAAAATGATAAGGATATTTTAGTAATTTAGAAGTTAGAAGCTTAGCTTTACAATATAATGGAGAGAGTAAGGCGATTCGTTTTGCGCTGTCAGAGAATCTACGTTGGAGTAGAAAGTGGGGGATGGGAGGAAGGTGTGATTTGTTGGGTGATTCAGTTCCTAGACTGGAGAAATCTGTTTGACCGTTTGATCTTGATTGTTAAGATTATAAGAAGAATCTTGGGGGACAGCATTGAGATTATGATCGATGTAATAGAGTGTTTATTTTTTGGGGATATTCTTAACCAACCACCCATTTTAGTGACCCACTTGGGGCCCATTAAATTTTTGGGATGGGCCTCTATTTCTGATTTCACCCATTTGGAGATTGATTGAAGGTTGTGATTGATAATTAAAAGCTTAGAAATTTCAATAAGTATTTGTAACTTTAATTGCCTTGCATAGTTAAGAACATTTGAATCAATAATAAGATTAATCATGTATCATCAGAGTTGAGGCCAATAAATAGTAGAGAATTATTAATAGATATGGATTATCAATTCACCGGGAGCTTCTTTGAAGTGATTGTAAGCAGACTTGTGACTCAAGCGATTAACTCGGCGAAAACTCATCCCGTTTTTACGTGAGTCAGTTGACTTTTAGACTAATCTGATTATTCTTATATTTATTTTGATCATAATTATTGAATGTTTGGAGCCGTAACACTATTATTTGAGACCATACATATAATTTCAATTATTTGAGACTTATTGAATGTTTGAAGTTCGTAACACTACCACTTGAGACCATACAGATATTTTGAATGTCATAATTAAACTAAATACAGCTACTTGAGACCGGGTGTCCTGTTATTGTCTTTTGAGCTTACAAGCTCAATAAAAAAAAAATTTATTTTATTGATTTTTATTTCTTATCATCATAACATTAATTAAGTGGTATTGAATATTGTCTAGTGTCTGCATAATAACTGTTGATGGTGTTTTTTGTGACAAAGTATTTGAACCGTACGGCAAGGGCAGAGAGGAAATTTCTCCTTTGATGAGGACGAAGATCTGAATATATAAGTCACTCTTCGACCAGGAATAGAGTTCGGACCCGGCTCCTCGAATCTGACCTACCATGGGACACAGCATAGTGCAGGCTTCAGAGACCGACAACATCAGAGCCGAGACCGATCACTTTAGCCCGGTAGCTTGGATCGACAATATCTTTCTTTTTGAGTCGTGAGAATGAACTCGGACAATTCAGGTCAGGTCAGGTCAGAAGTAGTTGGCATAGCACGGCTCGTTGTTTGGCCGTCCTCATGACACCCGACGTGTGATCGGGACTATTTGGATTTTTCCCTCTGACATGTACCACTGTATGAGAGATCTTTACATGTTGGCATCATAATGGTGAAATGTGGCAGCGTAGAAAACAGAGTGATGTGATAGGGAGTCAGATGGCAGGTTCGTTTTCAGTGAGGCAGTTGGGGCAGAGAGCCCCTAAATCAGCCAGAGATTCACGTGGCTAACGTCATAAAAATATGAGAATAATATTGCATTTTCCTTAGTATATAAAGTGAGGGTAGTCTCATTTGTATAGAGTTGGTTAGAAAAAATCTCATGAAAAAAACACTACTTGTAAAACACCATAAAAAGAACAGCTCGGCAACCTTAGAGAAAACAGGTCGGCCGAGGTCGGTTTGATAATAAAATTGACACCTCACTTTGTGTCCCGTGGACGCAGGCAGGGTTACCATGTCGAACACGTAAAATCCTATTGTCGATCTTGTGTGTTTATTTTACCTTCTGTTAAGTTTGTCTTTGGTTCCTCGTAACTAAACAAATTCACGGTTGAATGAGGATTATCCCGGGAGTACTATCCCGATATTGCCCCTGGAATTAAAATCACTCGTCAACAGTTGGCGCCGTCTGTGGGGAAAAGAACAAAAAGTAACTTGCGTAGTAAGACGATGGCAGGAGACGAGAACCATGGGTTGTCGGAGGGTTCAGTAACAGAGTAGATGTAGAAAATGAAGGAAAGACTGGATGAAAGAGAAAAGGAATGGACGGAAGCTGGTCAGAGTGGAAAGAGGAAGGGGATCGCAAGAAGAAAGAAGGTTGGCGATAGTGGGAAAGACGGGGAAAAGAATGCACAAGGAGTTAGCGCAGCAGTAGCTCTCTTCATTGAGCTGTAGAATGGAATGTAAAACAGGTGGCCAACGATCACCCATTAGGACTGAGCGGTAGAATGGAATGTAATGCTCAGGGATAGCAGACTCTGCACGCTACCTCTCGCATATGAACAAGTTCGTCCTAAAGGAGTTGTGACAGTTGTTCGACCTGCCAGATCGGCGGCTTCTCAGCCCCGATGTTCCTCTTCAAGTGGTAGGCAAACTAGCCGGCCAGGGCACGAGATCGGTACCCATGAGTGCCACCGGCATACTATGCAGTGGTCGCCCCGAATGAGAGAAAATTAGAAAAAGCCCACGGGGCAGGCCACTAGGAGCCAGAACAGAAGGTCCCGATCGTACCCCCCTATTTGTTCAGAAATGAGTTTTGGAAGGCTCAGTTAGGGGGAATCCTGTCAACACGGTCCGGAGTTTCAGAATCAAGTTCAGACTAGAAGATGTGATCGGACTACAAGACAAGAACCAGAAAACTATTGTAAAAGCCTCTATTGAAATTACCCGTAAAAAGTTGTAAGAATGACAGTAGGTCCCTTAAATATGAATAAGACTTTCTCTTTTGATTTAAAAACTTGTCCAATTTACTTGTTTATTAATTGAATGTGAAATCCATGTTCAATATTCTTGGGATGTGCTCGATGCGAAGGGGTGATCGGTAGCTGGGAAGGGAACCAAGCCCGTGGCACGTCAATTTCGGGTGTCATTATCAAACCCCCGGGTGGAAGTGTTATGACCTAGCTCCCTTCACCTTTTGGGATCCAGAACGCATCAATGGATTAGATACGTGTGGGAAAAGCGCGAACCTCTCGTGGAATGCCAATCCCGAGTGTCATTATCAAATCCCTGAGGCCGAAGCGTTACTACCTCATGACTAGCATTTTTGAGGAATTATTCGGGATGGCGAACACGGGGAGGTTTCTTCCACCGTGAGTTATCTGCCTAACCGAGCTCCTACAACCATCGGTATGGCGAACACTGGGAGGTTTCTTCCCCCGTGATTTATCTGCCTAGCCGCCTCGGATCATGAGAAGCATGGCATGAGGAGGTTTTTGCCCTTATAGCGTTTGCAAACTCCGAACCCGCCCAACATGGGGAGGTTTCTGCCCTCATGGCTTTGGCCGATCACCGATCTGTAGCCTGGCTAACCGGGACGCTGAATTGTAAGGTTCGTAATTGTGTTTTGGGAGGCACCAAGCAGGACGCTGCCTCGGGGCACCCGAGTTGTTATATTTTTTGGTCTGTGCGGAGTATGTGCTAAGTCACCTCTGATATACTAACCTTGTCATGTTTCCACTTTTTATTTTTGTTAATGCCTAGCAAATGGACACCTGCGCCGGGATCCGCGGAGCCTCAGAGGTTGAAGTTTTTTCTCTCGCGATTAAGTCTCATTTGTTTCACCAGCTCGGGGCTGGATACGTTCCGCCGAGACTATTTGTTTCACCAGCTCAGGGCTGGATTCATTACGCCGAGGCTATCTGTTCCACCAGCTCGGGGCTGGATTCGTTCTGTCGAGGCTATTTATTCCACCAGCTCGGGACTGGATTCGTTCCGTCGAGGCTATCTGTTCCACCAGCTCGGGGCTGGATTCGTTCCACCGAGGCTATCTGTTCCACCAGCTCGGGGCTGGATTCGTTCTGCCGAGGCTATTTATTCTACCAGTTCGGGGCTACATACGTTCCGCTGAGGCTATCTGTTCCACCAGCTCGGGGCTGAATACGTTCCGCCGAGGCTATATGTTCCACCAGCTTGGGGCTGGATTCGTTCCGCTGAGATTATCTATTACACCAGCTCAGGGCTAGATACGTCTATTTGTACCACCAGCAGGGACTGGATTCATTTTACCGAGGCTATCTGTTCCACTAGCTTGGATTTGTTCCGCCGATGCTATTTGTTCCACCAGCTCGGGGCTGGATACGTTCCGCCGAGGCTATTTATTCCACCAACTCAAGGCCGGACGTTCCACCGAGGCCATTAGCTCCACTACCTCGGGGTCGGGTTACGTCCCACCGATAGACTTGTCATCGGTATGGGGTCGGAGCATCTCCCACATGGTCGGCTCGTAATTGGTCCAGGGAGGTAACATTCCCTTGGAGCCAAGTGTTCCACTACCTCAGGGTCGAGTTACGTCCCACCGAGAGGCTTATCATCGGTATGGGGTCGAAGCATCTTGTTAGGGCAGTTGTGGAACCCTAGGGTCAGATCGATGCCCCGGGCAGCGGAAATGGGTCTAACCCATGGATATCAAGTATTGGTGTAATTTTAAATTATTTAATGAAATATTATATTCCATTACGAGTGTATATGATAAAACCGGGACTGAATCGGAGTCCGGAAACTCCCGAACGAACAAAAATAAAATTGACGCACGCGTGCTACAGTGCACGCGCGCACTGTAGCAATCAGTTCACACAACAATTTTTTTTATTTGTTTCTTTTTCATTCAGCTCACATTCAAGTGAGCTGAATGAATTAGAGTCTTTGACCCTAATTCTTTCCGATCTTCCCTAAACACTTCAAAAACACCCAAAATTAATTTTTAATTTCAAAACCAACATTAACACACGTTATAGAATGAAAATCAAGTTTTTCAAAATATCAAATATTTTTACAAAAATATAAATTTATTCTAAATACGCACCTGCGTAAATTTTGAATCCATTACACAAACCAAATTAGAATCCCAATTAGAAATGTCTCGTGAACAATTCTAGGTCACCCAAAGATGGTCAAGTGATTCTAGAATGGTAGCCATAGCTCTAAACTTTAATCTAGAGTTCCAAACTCTAATTAATTATTTCATGTCCAACATGAACATCTTTAACCTAATTACAATCATCTTGTGTTTATACTTCTAAAGTATACTAACACAATTTATTAGCCTTATTTCAACATTAAGCTATGTGATCATGCATCTAATATATAAATAAACATAGCTTATGAGAAGATCAAACTTTACATAGTAAGCTTGATGCAAGATCCAATCTACTTCTCATTTGTTGATATCCAACCTCCAAAGTGTGCAAGCTCGACTTCAAGATCCAATCTCGATTTCCAACGCAAGAAAGTTTCACTTCAAGATCTAATCTTGATATCTCCTTAATGAAATATTTTAGAGGCCTCACAAGCTTCTCTAAACACTTCTCTAATTTAGGCTAATTTTTTTTAAGAATTTACTTGTATTTGAACTTGTAATTAAAACATTCCTAAAGCTTGCTATTTATAGCAAAACTTAGGCAATTTTTAATTAATAAAAGTTGTAATTAACTTTTAAGTGGGCTTAATCCAATTTGCCCAAATATGTATAATTAGGTGTGACTAATCTCCATTGTCTCTCACTTTAATTTAATCCAATTAAATCAAGCCAACGATTAGGAAATGGATTAGTTAAATGTTTGCTACCTTGATTTAATCCAATTAAATCAAGTCAAAACCACCTATTATTACATACTTACAATTACCATAATATCCTCAAATGGTAGAGATAATTATGATTTTACAATTAAGCCCTTGTGTAATTATTGAATTAATCCAATTAGGTGAAAGTAAATAATCAATGTTATCCAATAACACTTGATTATCTTAGTTGATAATTATATTATCGAATATTATCGTTTATCAAAATTAATCGGCTACCCAAGTGCTCAACGAGTACACTTCTTATTGGGACTCTCTAAGTTCAGACATGTTCGTCATGTAAGCCTAGCTAATATGTACGTAATTTGGCCACCTCTGAATTCGCGAAGAACACGAACGACATTTCTGAACGATACAAGTCGAGGTCATCACATATGTTTAACAATCCCTCCGTCGTAGGCTATCCGAGTTTTGCTTAGGAAACATAGAATATACCGTCAAGTTTTCTAGGCGCACATATCATGTCGACATGTCCACGATTCTTCATAACTGATGCGATCCACCCTAGGTGATCGACTTTGGCCAAAGATTTAAGAATCGTGACTTTACTAACATGGATACTTAAACCCCTTATAGTACACATATGGGCCGACAGATCCTATCTTGCTTCGTACTTGATTACTGAGTGCATCGGTCCACACCCAACGAACATCTAGAGGCCAGACCATAAAATGTTTCTGACATACATGACATCTAACTGTTGAGGATCTCACACAAAATCAATGTTATCCTATAGTCAAAGGATTGCATATGTTACTCTACTCGATGATATTCCTATTGACGGTGGTGTGTACTTCCAACTATTAGGAATCACCTGTGAGTCATTCAGTATTCGCTCCAACGAATACCCACATGTCTATACGAGTTTCCAAAACTCATGGTATATCGCGTTAAACCATTGGAACTCCAATTCCAATATACGACATGTGCTAGTCTTCTACGTTATAAGAATTCGACTGTATTCCAAAACCAACGACTATGAATATTTACTTTTAGAATAGTTTACACCTAGTGTCAAAATTGTTCTAAGGTTGATGTCATTCTTAGCATATCTATACATAATCTAATACGCATAATGATAATACCATTAATAAGGTATGAAATGAAAAATATAGTTATTTTATTAATAAATAATAAAATATACAATTCGGATTGGCACTCCAAGCACCAACTCCATCAAACTCCCATTTGCTTAGTGCCAATCTGGATGGTACCGTAGTCTAATCTCCTCTACATGTTTATCGAATAACTTAGGAGGTAAGGCCTTTGTAAGCGGGTCTGCTATGTTGTCTTGTCATTGAACCTTCAAGACCACTATGTTTTTCGTTCAAGTATCTCTCCAACTATGCGGTATTTCCTTTCCACGTGTTTAGACTTGGAATGCGCCCTCGGCTCCTTAGCTTGCGCGGTGGCTCCGTTATTATCACAGTATAATGGGATCGAATCCGTAATACTAGGCACAACACCAAGTTCTATGATAAATTAATTAATCCAAATAGCTTCTTTAGCAACTTCTGAAGCCGCTATAAATTCTGTCTCAATGGTGGAATCAGCTGTTTAGCATTGCTTTGAACAACGCCAACTAATCGCACCACCGTTAAGGGTAAATATGTATCATGATGTAGATTTTCTATCATCTGGATCTTCCTGGAAGTGGAGTCTGTATAACCCTTAACTTGTCGCTCATCTTCTCCATATATCATAAACTTATCTTTGGTGCCTTTAAGATATTTTAGGATATGTTTCAAGGCTGTCCAATGATCATTACCTGGATCAGATTGATATCGGTTGGTCACACTGATGCCGAAACTGATGTCAGGTCTAGTACATAACATAGCATACATTATGCTTCCAATACAAGAAGCATATGGCAAGTTAGACATCCTAACTCTCTCTTCCTCGATCTGAGGTGCCATTTTCTTTGAAAGATGTATGCCATATCGGAAAGTTACATTTGTTGTCTTGCAATTGGTAAAACGGTACCTTTCTAACATCTTGTCTATGTACGTTGATTGTGACAACCCTTTAAGCTTCCTAACTCTATCTCGGTAGAGCCTTATACCTAGTATATAGGAAGCTTCACTCATATCTTTCATGGAGAAGATCTTGCAAAGGTAGGCTTTCACACTTTGCATCATCTCTATATCATTTCCTATGATAATGATGTCATCTACATACAAGACTAAGAAAACTATCATGCTCCTACTAATTTTCTTATAAACACATGGTTCTTCCTCATTTTTTATGAATCCAGATAATCTAATTATCTCATCAAAACGACGATTCCAGCTTCGGAATGCTTGTTTAAGTTCATAAATGGACTTTTGGAGCTTACAAACCAAGTTTGAAGTCTCACTGGATACGAAACCCTCTGGTTGTTCCATATAGATATCCTCCTCAAGGAATCCATTTAGGAAAGCGGTTTTCACATCCATCTATCATATCTCATAGTCGTGATATGCAGCAATGGCTAAAAGAATCCTAATGGATTTTAGCATGGCTACTGGTGAAAAAGTTTCCTTATAGTCAATCCCAGGAAGTTGAGTGTAACATTTCGCTACCAGTCGGGCCTTAAAAGTTTCCACCTTTCCATCGGGCCCTCGCTTCCTTTTGTAAACCCATTTACAGCCAATAGGTTTAACTCTTTCAGGAAGTTCAACTAAGTCCCAGACTTGATTGGCATGCATTGAATCCATTTCGGATTTCATGGATTCCTGCCATTTTCCCGAATCAATATCCAATATCGCTTCCATATACGTAGTCAGATCTGTTTCCTCCAATAGGAGGACATCAATGCTCACATCAGATGTTAAAAACAATCTCTCACGAGACTTTGATATTCTATTCAACTTATGTAGAACCTGTTTTGTAGATCCTTCACCTAGTTGGATCTTTGGTTCCATCTCAGGTTCCTTAATGTTGGGATCAAACTTATCAAGTTTAATCTCTCTACAATTCCCACTTTCTCTCAAAAATTGCTTTTCAAGAAAAGATGCAAAGCGAACAACAAATATATTTCGTTGCTCGGAATCATAGAATTGATATCCCATGGAATTATCAGGATATCCAACGAACCTACATTTATACCCCATGTTTATCCCGCTGCGTAATTCTAACGTATGTAGGACAACCCCAAATCTTTAAATGCTTAAGACTTGGATTTATACCAAACCATATTTGATATGGGGTCGTAGAAACAACTTTCGATGAAACCCTATTAAGTATGTAGGCATCAGTTTATAAAACGTAACCCCAAAGGTAATAAGGAAGATATGTATAGCTCATCATCATTCGCACCATATCCAATAAAGTACGATTTCTACGCTCAGACACTCTATTGTGTTGAGGTGTTCCTGGTGGGCTATATTGGGCGAGAATTCCATTCTCCCTTAAATAATTTATGAATTCTTCACTCATGTATTCACCACCCCGATCTGATCTAAGGCATTTGATGAATATACTGGTTTGTATTTCTACCTCGTTTCGGAATATTTTGAACTTGTCAAATGTTTCTGACTTATGTTTCATCAGATAGACATATCCATATCTAGATTTGTCATATGTGAAAGTTACGAAGAAGTTGAACCATCATGAGCGATATGATTTAATGAACCACACACATCGCTGTGTATTAGTTCCAATAAATCTCTAGCACAGTGTCCAATACCTAGAAATTGGGTTTTTGTCATCTTTTCTTGGATGCATGACTCACAAATCAGATAAGGATCTAAGGTATGATTTTCAATCAAACCATCCTTTACCAATTTGGATAGACGTCTAACACCTATGTGGCCCAATCACATATGACATAATTCAGTATTATTTAATTCAGATTTCTTATTTGTATTTTCCTAAAAATTAAAAACATATCTATATGTTTCTAAAACATAGTGACCATTTGATAAAGAACATTCACATTTCAATAAATTTTCTTTATCATACAAACATAAAGTTTCATCCTTAATGTTTATTTTATATCCATATTTATCTAATATTGGCAGTGATATTATTTGTCTGATAATTGAGGGAAAATAATAACAGTCATGCAAATCTAATTTACATCCATTTTGGAGATCTAGAACAACTGTTCCTATGGCACTGACATCCAATGTCAGGCCATTGCCAACTCTAAGCTGGATCTCCCATTTATTCAGCCTTCTTTTAACCCTCATTTCCTACAGGGAATTGCAAATATGAGTAGGACTGCCAGTGTCTAACACCCATCCACTATTTGCATCTAAGGCTAATGAGATGTCAATAATTGGAAAAATACAAAACGTACCTGAGGGTCCTGCTTTAAGCCCTGGACAGTCCTTCTTCCAGTGTCCAGACTTCTTACATTGTAGACATTGATCACGAGCTACTTTTGGTTTTGCGCCTTTCCGTTTCTTGGAGTTTTTCTTTGATATCTTATTTTTCCCCATCTTTATTTTCTTTGACTTCCCATAAGTTTTTGAAGAGCCAGCTCCACCATGGAGATATAGTGTGGGGTTGCCTTTCTTCAAATCTTGCTTCGTCGTACGTAGCATGTTATGAAGTTCTTCGTAAGTGGCTTGCATCGAATGCATATGGAAATTTAATACAAAGCCAGTATAAGAACCATGCAAAGAAGACATAATCAAATTACGGCCCAGTCGTTCATCAAACACAATGTCATGTCGTTCCAGTTATCGAATATGGTCTATCATGTTCAAAACATGAGTGCTGACAGCTCCTCCCTCCTTGAGTTCAGCACAGAATAATTCTTTAGACCTTCGATAAAGTTTCATCTCTTGATTTGCCTCGAACAACTCATTGAGTGTTCGTATGATGCTCCAAGCATCCAGTACTTCTATATACTGTCTCAGCAAATCTGGAACCATCGATCCTAAGATGTAGGATTTCACCTTTAAGTTATCATCCTTCCATCTATCAAAAGTTTCTCGCTCTTCTAGAGTGGAGTCGGGATCGATATCAACAGGCAGTGGATTGATAGTGACATAAGTCAACTTTTCATACTCCAAGACAAGGTGTATGTTCATTTCCCATTCGAAATAGTTCCCAACTCCTTTTAGCTTATAGGAATCCAAAAGTTTCATCAATGGATTAGCGGCAGCCATCTACAAGATAACATTTTTGAGTAGTAGCAGAAAAATTTTCATTTCAAAAGTGATAACACTAATTGATTATGGAATTTTAAATCTATTAGTGCGCTCCCACTACTTTACGTAATTCTGTAATCTCCCTTAACGGAAAAATAGAAATTTGACTATCAAAACTTCATAGCGGGAAGTGGATCCCATGACATTTACTTCAGCCTCACACTAATGACGATATTGGCCTTTGTAAACTCATTAGGTAGACCTCCAAGGTCAATCACTTCATGTGACTCCTGGTTTGGTCCTGAACCGTTTCTTATCCTCACACTAATGACGATATTGGATTAAGACGTGTTTTAGGTGTATACTTGTCAATGTGCACTAATGAGCTTCGTATGTACACCTTCACACTAATGACGATATTGGGTGACTACGTTAACTCATCACGATATATCTAATGTTTTACCGGAGCGACCTAAGTTCCGAGCACTTATACCCTCACACTAATGACGATATTGGATATAAGTAGTAAGAACCCATTAATCTATGTATTGACAAGACAAACCATCCAATAATGCTCCAACATTATTAATACTATTACTTAAAGTAATCACCTAATCACGGAAAATTTATGGCAATCAAGTCATTAACTTAATTAGGTCAAAGTTTTAATTTAAAACATGCAATACATATCCAATATGTCTTATGCATAATTAAATTAAAATTACTACGGCATAGATTCAAAACATGTATTGTGTGGTTATGCCTTTGCTTTGATACCATTCTGTTGGGGCAGTTGTGGAACCCCCTAGGATCGGATCGATGCCCTGGGCAGCGGAAATGGATCTAACCCATGGATATCAAGTATGGGTGTAAGTTTAAATTATTTAATGAAATATTATATTCCATTATGAGTGTATAGGAAAAAACCAAGACTGAATCGGAGTCCGGAAACTCCCGAACGAACAAAAATAAAATTGTTGTGCGCGTATGCGCGTGCTACAGTGCACGCGCGCACTGTAGCAATCGGTTCACACAACAATTTTTTTTTTATTTGTTTCCTTTTCAATCAGCTCAAATTCCAGTGAGCTGAATGAATTAGGGTCTTTGACCCTAACTTTTTCCAATCTTCCCTAAACACTTCAAAAACACCTAAAATTAATTTTTAATTTCAAAACCAACATTAACACATGTTATAGAATAAAAATCAAGTTTTTCAAAATATCAAATATTTTTACAAAAACATAAATTTATTCTAAATACGCACTTGCGTAAATTTTGAATCCATTACACAAACCAAATTAGAATCCCAATTAGAAATGTCTCGTGAAAAATTCTAGGCCACCCAAAGGTGGTCAAGTGATTCTAGAATGGTAGCCATAGCTCTAAACTTTAATCTAGAGTTCCAAACTCTAATTAATTATTCTATGTCCAACATGAACATCTTTGACCTAATTACAAGCATGTTGTGTTTATACTTCTAAAGTATACTAACACAATTTATTAGCCTTATTTCAACATTAAGCTATGTGATCATGCATCTAAAACATAAATATGAAGGGGTTTTATGGCGGAAATCCGGTAACGCAGCGGAACAGTGGAAAATCAAAATTTTCCGATTTCAAAACTTTTTCTCGGATTAATTAAATATATCAAGTTATGAAAAAATACACAAGAAATCATATTTCTAGGTAATTACCGAATTGCCCCAAAACTTTACATTTTGTTCATTTTAGTCCTAAATTGTTCAAAATAATTTTGGATGATTCTAAATCAAAATTAATATGAATTTAACATGTCTTATACATTGAAATTCAAATTGCAACAAAAAAATCCCAAAATTAAGTCCCAAGGCCGTGAGCCTCAAAGCATGATATAATGTGCATTTTGCACTTTCAATGTTCAAAACACATCAAGATGATATCCAATCAACATAAGATTTTATATGTATCATATACACATCCAAATACACAACATAAATGAAAAGCGCTAAAATTGGAAGTGGTCTTAAACCCTAATTTTTCAATTTCATCAAATTGGATAAATTAGACCAAATTAGTAAAATCCAACACTTCAATCATGTTTCTTCCACACCAATCAAGCCTCACCACAATGAAACAACTATAGAACAAATCTAGATCATTTAAGAGTGGGTCAATAACTCTACAATGACAACAAGTTTCTTAAACTATCAAAAGAATGCTTGTTAACATATTAGAAGCATTCTATGATCTTATACATGCATTGACCTTATCCTCAAACTTCCATCCTCCAAAAATACAAAGAATAAAGAATATAAAAACATAAGAATATCACAAGATGAAGCCCACAATAAGAGGAATATTTCTCTCTCTAATGGTAAGTTGGAAATACTTACTAAATTCCAAACTTTTCTTTGTTTTTGCTTTTCTTTCTCTCAAGCTTCTTTGTCTTCTTTTAATGGAGTTTTGGATGAGTATTTTGACTTAATGAAACCCTAAATGAAAAGAAAACAATTTATACTCCATTTCCAAGCCATGGCTGAAAATTGGGTATTAGGAAAATATCATGATATTTTTCAATTGTTTCATTTAAAGCCTTTATCAACTTGCAACTTTAATCATCAAACAATTTAATGAAATAAAGTAAGTCAACAAAGGAAACTCAAGTCATTAAAATAAATATAATAACTTTAAAATATTTATATTTTAATTAATTTAATCATTTAACAATTAAATAATTAATTAATTAATTAAATACAAATATATTAAATATATGTATTATATTTACATTAAATATCAAATACATATATATTTACGATATTAGTCAAATATCTCAATTTGACAATTAATTAATGTGTATTTGATAAAATCTATCATTAAATCCAAATACACAAAAATTAAGAAATGACTATCGGGTCCCTACACATGTATTTTTGCGTTTTAACCTTTAAACGACTTATAAATAATTAGTATTATTTATAAATGTTGCCCTAGTGCTTTACGAGTATATTTCATTAGTGAGACTCTCTAGATTCAGACATATACGTCACGAAATCAAATTTCGTGTCCATAATTTATCCACCCGTAAATTATGACGACCACGGATAAACTCGATGAATCATACAGGTCGAGGTCATGACAAATGTATAATTCATCTATCATAGGTATCTGGATATATCCCAGAGATATAGATGTAAACGTCAAATCTCTAGGGGACAATCCCGTCGACGTCTCTATTAGCAATCTCTAAAAGAACACTTAGAACTAACTTCTAAAGTGTACCACGGGCCCATGGTTTTTATCTGATTGCTAATCATATAGACCACCTATGCTATGTACACAGAACTAACGGATTCTATCTCGATACACACAGGACACCATGAGGATCTATCCACACCCAACGAACAGGCGGAAGTCTGATCTAAATAGATCGGTGACGTGACTGTCATCTAAGTGTGGAAGATGTCTCATGCGCCCACAATGGTATCTCAAGTCGAAGAATCACAAGTGCTACTCAACCCGAGAAGATTCTTATTGACGTTGGTGTATCATCCATTAAGAATATTCGGTAAGTCGTTTAGTGTTTGTCCGCTATAAACACCTACATATCTATACTAGTCTCCAAGACTTATGGTTCATTGAGAAACCATTGGAATCATATATTCCAGTATACGACATGTATCAGTCTCAACGGGTTTACTTTACTGACCAAATAGTGTAAACCTTGACCAGGAACTGTCTGAGAATGACAACGTCATGATACAACTCAATGTCAGTTGCGATGCTTTTGCAACAGCATCATGACTAGTCATTCTAAGGTCATTACGTCTTTACCATATTAGAAAGATACATTATATTATAGAAACTGCATATATTATTCAAAATAATAATATTTTACAGTAGTATTCTCAAGAAATACAACAGAGAATTGGAGCTCTGAGCACCAACTCCAACAAAATAAACATAGCTTAGGAGAAGATCAAACTTTACCTAGTAAGCTTGATGCAAGATCCAATCTACTTCTCATTTGTTGAAATCGTACAAGAACCTCCAAGCGGTGCAAGCTCAACTTCAAGATCCAATCTCGATTTCCAACGCAAGCAAGCTTCACTTCAAGATCTAATCTTGATATCTCATTAATGAAATGTTTTAGAGACCTCACAAGCTTCTCTAAACACTTCTCAAACTTAGGTTAATTTTTTTAAGAATTTGCTTGTATTTGAATTTGTAATTAAAACCTTCCTAAAGCTTGCTATTTATAGCAAAACTTAGGTAATTTTTAATTAATAAAAGTTGTAATCAACTTTTAAGTTGGCTTAATCTAATTTGTCCAAATTTGTATAATTAGGTGCGACTAATCTCCATTGTCTCCCACTTTAATTTAATCCAATTAATCAAGCCAATGATTATGAAATGGATTAGTTAAATGTTTGTCACCTTGATTTAATAAAATTAAATCAAGCCAAAACCACATATTATTACATACTTACAATTACCATAATATCCTCAAATGATATAGATAATTATGATTTTACAATTAAGCCCTTGTGTAATTATTGAATTAATCCAATTAATCCAATTAGGTCAAAGTAAATAATCAATGTTATCCAATAACACTTGATTATCTTAGTTGATAATTATAATATCAAATATTATCTTTTATCAAAATTAATCGGCTACCCAAGTGCTCAACGAGTACACTTCATATTGGGACTCTCTAAGTTCAGACATGTTCGTCATATAAGCCTAGCTAATATGTACGCAATTTGGCCACCGCCGAATTCGCGAAGAACACGAACGACATTTCAGAACTATAAAAGTCGAGGTCATCACATATGTTTAACAATCCCTCCGTCGTAGGCTATCCGAGTTTTGCTTAGGAAACATAGAATATACCGTCAAGTTTTCGAGGCGCACATCTCATGTCGACATGTCCACGATTCTTCGTAACTGATGCGATCCACCCTAGGTGATCGACTTTGTCCAAAGATTTAAGAATCGTGACTTTACTAACATGGATACCTAAACCTCTTATGGTACACATACGGGCCGACAGATCCTATCTTGCTTCACACTTGATTACCGAGTGCATCGGTCCACACCCAATGAACATCTATAGGCCAAACCATGAAAGGTTCCTGACATACATGACATATAAGTGTGGAAGATCTCACACAAAATCAATGTTATCCTATAGTCAAAAGATTACATATGCTACTCGACTCGAGGAGATTCCTATTGACGGTGTTGTGTACTTTCAACTATTATGAAT
Source organism: Zanthoxylum bungeanum (assembly GCA_019454045.1). Taxonomy (NCBI): domain Eukaryota; kingdom Viridiplantae; phylum Streptophyta; class Magnoliopsida; order Sapindales; family Rutaceae; genus Zanthoxylum; species Zanthoxylum bungeanum. The sequence goes on from SKCR01001259.1 coordinate 212,891, forward strand.
CACATGTGAGTCATTCAGTATTCACTCCAACGAATACCCACATGTCTATACGAGTTTCAAAAACTCATGGTATATCGTGTTAAACCATTGGAACTCCAATTCCAATATACGACATGTGCTAGTCTTCTAGGTTATAAGAATTCGACCGTATTTCAAAACCAACGACTAAGAATATTTACTTTAAGAATAGTTTACACCTAGTGTCAAAACTATTCTAAGGTCGATGTCATTCTTAGCATATCTATACATCAATCTAATACGCATAATGACAATACCATTAATAATGTATGAAATAAAAAATATAGTTATTTTATTAATAAATAATAAAATGTACAATTCGGATTGGCACTTCAAGCACCAACTCCATCACATATCCCCCATGGCCGGCTCGCAATTGGTCTGGGGAGGTAACATTCCCTTGGAGCCAAGTGTTCTGATACCTCGGGGTCGAGTACTGTCCCACCGAGAGGCTTATCATCGGTATGGGTGTGGGACACAGAAACTGGGCGACGCATGCTGTCCCGGGCTCGCTGCCCGGTTGGGAGTACGAAGTAGCCCGCGGGGGACTAAACCAGAGAATAATGGAGTCGCCACTCGGTGTGAACCGGGAAAATGAGATTTAAGGCCGCACTCACCCCTCGCAAGGGAAGACCTCAAACCGTTGGGTTCGGAATGGTCTCTCACTTATGCCACTTGTAATGAAATGATTTATGCAATAATTTAACCAAGCCTAAGCAACATATTTCCAAGGATGATTTATCCCTAAGTTCACATGCATACATCAACAAATTCATCTAAATTTACATGTTACACATATCCGAATTTGCATACATCATATTTGCATGTAATCTATGTCTCAATTTACATACAGATAAATTGACAAACGGAAAGCATACAATTTCACATTGGTAGACACAGAAGCGCGAACAAATAACATTCATACAAGCATGCATATTAAGGAAAGACAATTAAGCGCATGACGGAAATAGATACCTAAAGCGGTACTACAAATGCATAAGGTAAAAAAGAGACAACTATATGCTAAAATAGACATGTCGTGATGTGATGAAAAAGACTCAGTGCATTGGGTGCACGTTCGTGTAGCGTTCGAGAACGCGTTCGAACGGTAAACAGAAGGTTCACGTTCGTGTAGCGTTCGAGAACGCGTTCGAACGGTAAACAGAAGGTTCACGTTCATGTAGCGTTCGAGAATGCGTTCGAACGGAACCAAACCTGATGCATGATAAAACAAAGAAAGTGCGTGCGCATTCGCGTAGCGTTCGAGAACACGTTCGAATGGTAAACAGAAGGTTCGCATTCGTATAGCGTTCGAGAACACGTTCGAACGGAACCAGACCTGATGCATGATGAAACCAAGAGAATACGTGTGCGTTCGCGTAGCGTTCGAGAACGCGTTCGAACGATAAACAGAAGGTTCGCGTTCGTATAGAGTTCGAGAACGCGTTCGAACGGAACCAGACCTGATGCATACAACACATATATAACAAACAAATCCACAATGTAGGACCTCACGTATCCGATTGATCTCATCTCGCATCCAATCGAATATACACTATCCGGCGCGGTAAAGCATCGTGGTAAAGGATTTTAACCTCTCAAAATAGATGACCTTTAATCGCACTTACTAAGCCCATGCGCAAACAACACAATACATATATAAAGAAGTGAAGACAACGATATCGGACTTCGTGTATCCGATTGAACATATCTCACATCCAATCGAATATACATTATCCGGCGCGGTAAAGCATCGTGGTAAAGGATTTTAACCTCTCAAAATAGAGGACCTTTAATCGCACTTACTAAGCCCATGCGCTTTATCTCACAATGCATATAAGAAATAAAAGAAACAATATCTGACTTCGTATACCCAATTGAACACATCTTACATTCAACCGAATATACATCAACAGGCGCGGCAAAGCATCGTGGTAAAGGGTTTTAACCCCTCAAAATAGGGGACCTTTAATCCGACTTACTAAGCCCATGCGCTCGATCACATCATTACGCAAACAAATAACATGCAAAAATTAAATAACGAATAATAAACACATCAAAACAACAGAAAACGAAATATGCGCTGTTTACTCAAGTGGTACGTGGAGTTGTATCCCGAGTACAGATCATACTACCGTCCATTCGGAATCGGCTATGAAATTTATGTTCGGGTTTCCATCCTATATACCAAAAGGCGACACATTTTCCATTTTATTCAAAGCCACAACATGCATCCACAAATGACTCTCATGCGAATAGAATTCAATAAACAATTAAAAGATGAATATAAACTAATAAAAAGGTGCCCTCAGGTCTAACCTTTTATGTCGACTCTCGGAAGTACGGTGCACGGTCGTCGGAAAAGGGGGGATGCTCCGCAATTCCTCCGGTTCACAGGTTCACGCCTTTCCTCGCTGTTCCACTGCTCAAGCTACTGTTTTGACTCCGATTTGCTGCTGTTTCTCGCTGCTCTTTCGGTGACGTTTTTTGGTCGCTGTTTTGGTCTCGGTTTTGGCACTATTTTTGCGGTTAAAGGGCTGCTGTTTAGATGGTGTTAAGGGATGTATGGGTTATTGTTTTTGGTGTTGTTGGTGATTAGGGGCTGTTTTGAGTGTGATTTCGGTGGCTAGTGTTTATGTGTCTCGGCTGTGTGTTTGATTTGTGAGGGTTGTGTATGTGAGTTTGGTTGTGTCAATGAGCTTGGGTGTTTTTGTGTGAATGAATTAGGGGTTAGATGTGTGGTGAATGGTTCTTTTTATAGGCAAATGGGGTAGGGATACTCCTTGCTTGACAAGGAAAGGATTTGGCATTAAAGGTGAGATATGATTTGGTTTCAAACAAGGAAACATATATTTAATTGGGGACAAGATTTGGATAATTAGGAAGTTGAAATATTTAATTTGTGTTGATTAGGCATACAATATTAAGTTAGGAATAATATATTTTTAATTAGGAATAATATTGGTTGATTGATTTTAATTAGGCATGATTTTATTTAATGTTTTATTTAATTTGGTATATGATTTAATTAATATTTCATTTAATTTGGTATATGATTTAATAATATTTTAATGGGCTTTGGTGGGCTAATTGGGATTGGGTGTGAGGCTAGCAGCAAAACCAGAAATTCCGACACCGTTCGAACGCCTCTTCGAACGCTATACGAAAACTCCCGCAATCTGTTTGACGTTCGAACGTGGTAACGAACGCAGCACGAACGAAAATAGTGAACTTGTGAAATGAATCCGATGACATGTCTATTCTGAATTTCCCCTTCCGACGTCCGTTTCCCGTGACTTCCGTTACTTAAAAGGTAGTGCCTCCAAATGAGACTCATCATAGGGACTTATATGCAAAAATGCAGTGCCTACAGTCGCCCCCACTTTGATGGGGCTTGTGTAATATGCAACAGTGACAATCCTATCAAAGTTATGCAATGCATTTTCACTTACCTGGCTCGCCAGCTGCCATCTGACTTGTCTGCTGCCTCGACCTGAGTTGATACCGCAGTGGACCTCGATCCTGGGACGCATCCTACTAGCTGCAACCGACAACGGGGGCCTCGACCCTGTGAGGCATCCCAATACCGCTGACAAAATGTGGGCCTCGACCCTAGGACCTATCCTATTACTAACGATGCAGTGGACCTCGATCCTGGGACGCATCCCGATAACTGCAACCGACAACGGGGGCCTCAACCCTGGGACACATCCCAATACCGCTGACAAAATGTGGGCCTCGACCCTGGGACGCATCCCGAAACTGATGATGCAATGGACCTCGATCCTAGGACGCATCCCAATAGCTGCAACCGACAACGGGGGCCTCGACCCTGGGACGCATCCCGAAACTGATGATGCAACGGACCTCGATCTTGGGACGCATCCCAATAACTGTAACTGGTACATGTGTTGACGTGGGCCTCAACCCCGGGACGCATCCCCAAGACTGCTGCTAGTATTGATGTGGGCCTCGCCTCTCTGGGACGCATCCCGAAATTGCAGCTAGTATGTTAATGCTTCTAATCGGCTTTTCTTTACCGCTTTCTCTTTTCTTCTTCAAAACCTGTGAATACAAAACAAACACAAAACGAATGCCAAAATGTGTTACGCGTATGCATGCATGCATGAGTTACCTTATCCCGTCGGGTTAGGCCTTCTGCCAAGTCTTCTCTTTCTCAGGAAAAATATTACTTCAATCTGTCCACGTTGATCGGCTCAGTGAACTCGTTACCTTCCAAGTCTGACAGTTTCACTGCCCCACTTCTCATTACTTTCTGCACTATGTAGGGTCCTTCCCAGTTAGGTCTGAACTTTCCTCTCGGATCTGTCGTCGATGGCCTCAACTGCTTAAGTACCAAATCACCCTTTCTGATCTTGGTGGGACGTACTTTCTTGTTGAATGCTCGGGCTAGTCTCTTCTGATACAACTGCATATGATACAAAGCCTTTGTTCTCTTCTCATCCAACAGTGCTAACTGATCAAACCTCTGTGCGGCCCATTCTTGTTTCGGTAACTATGCCTCTGCTAATACCCTCATAGACTGTATTTTCACTTCCACTGGCAATACTGCTTCCATTCCATAGACCAAAGAGAGTAAGGCGTGGCCCCTGTTGTTGTTCTTACTGATGTTCTGTACCCCCACAAAGCATATGGCAGTTTGTCGGTCCAATCTCTGCAGTTTTCTGTCATCTTGGCTAAAATCGTCTTTATAGTCTTGTTGGCTGCCTCAACTGCTCCATTTGCCTGCGGCCTATACGGTGATGACTTGTGATGGCCTATCCCATATTTCTGTAACATTGCTTTTGTTTCTCCTTGAAACTAAACTCTGTTGTCCGTCACTACATGGTGTGGCATACCATACCGACAAATAAGATTTCGAGCTATAAACCTTGCCATCTGTTTCGCTGTAACATTGCGAAATGATTCGGCTTCCACCAATTTCGAGAAGTAGTCTACTGCCACTACTATGAAGCGATGCACATTCGATGCATTCGGTCGAATCTCTCCAATCATATCAATTCCCCATGCTGAGAAATGCCACGGCTCTGACAGCCCATGCAACTCTGTGTGCGGTAAATGATTCAAATTTCCGTGTGCCTGACAATTATGACAGTGCTTTACCATCTTCGCACAGTTCGTCTCCATGGTTGACCAGTAAAAACCCTGTCTCACTATCTTGCGGGACAGATTCAACCCATTCATGTGCGGACCACATACCCCGGCGTGTACTTCTCCATTACCTGCTGAGTTTCTTCTTTTCTCAACACTTCAACTGAATACTGTTTGCTTGCCTCTTGTACAGTTCCCCTTTCAAAATTACATACTGGGAAGCTAACCTCTGAATGGCTATTCTGTCTTTTCTGCCTGCTCCCTCTGGGAGTTCCCTATGTTCCAGATACCTCTGAATGTCATGATACCAAGGTTTACCGTCATCGACCTCTAATTCCAGAATTCTCTCTATCTCATAAACAGGTCTTATGGTTGTTGTCAGTATCAACGGTCTCATCACTAACTTTTCTGGATTTTCCCAAGTCGCTGCAAGTGTAGCTAATGCATCTGCCATCTGATTCTCTTCTCTCGGAAGTGCTGAAACTTACAATCGGGGATAACCTGTGCCAATTTTCTGAGGTGAAAAAGGTAAGGTTTCAACCGTTCTTCTTTCAATTCCCATTCTCATCGCATCTGCTGACTACCAACATAGAATCTCCGTAGACTTCCACACTCTCGGCCTTCAAGGCTATCAATGCAGTCAAACCAAAAGTACATGCTTCATACTCGGCCATGTTGTTTGTTACTCTGAACGTCAACCTTTTGGCCAAAGGCAAGGTTTCTCCTTCGGGGGTCACTATCACAATCCCAATTCCGGCTCCCTTGTGTAATTCACTACTCCATCAAAATACATCTTCCATCTCTGAACTGTTATTGCTTGGATCTCTTCATCTGGAAATTCAAACTTATACTGATCCCCTTCAATAGGTTGCAACGCCTGAAACTCTGCTACTGCTCGCCCCTTGATCACTTTGGTGGTGAGATACTCAATATCAAACTCTGTCAGCAATACTAACCGTCTGCCCAATTTCCCCACTAGCGAAGGCACTGAATGCAAATATTTCAGAGGATTCTCCTTTGCCACTACCTGGATCTTGTAAGACTGAAAATAATGCCGCAATTTTCTGGAAGCCCATACCACTGCAAGACAGATCTTCTCTACTTCCTGATATCGAGCCTCATACGGAAGCATCTTCTTACTCAGAAAGTAAACTGCATGTTCTACCCCTGTCTAATCTGCCTGTACCATTATTGCCCCCAGTGCTTTTGATTCTATGGACAAATACAATATCAAAGGTCTGCCCAATCTCGGAGGTTTCAACACAGGAGGCTTTACCAAGTACTCTCTGATCTTGTCGAAAGCTTACTGACACTGCTCATTCCACTTTACCGGCTGATCCTTTCTCAACAGTTTGAAGATAGACTCACACACTGACGTCAACTTGGCGATGAACCGACTGATGTACTGAATCTTCCCCAGGAATGCTCTGACTTCCTTCTCAGTCTTCGGAGCTGGCATCTTTGTGATTGCTTTGATCTTTTCAGAGTCTACCTCAATTCATCTCATTCCTATTGTATGCCCCAGCAGCTTTCCTGATGTTACCCCAACACACATTTCTTGGGGTTCAGCCGCAGGTTGTACTTGTCAACTCTCTGAAGAAACCTCTCCAATGCTTCTATATGCCTAATTCTTGTCTCTGATTTCACCATCATGTCATCCACATACACTTCAATCTCTTTGTGCATCAAGTCATGAAATAAGGTAGTGGCCATCCGTTGATATGTAGCTCCCGCATTCTTAAGCCCAAACGACATTACCTTGTAACAATAAGTACCCCACTCGGTAACAAAGGCAGTCTTGTGCTTATCTTCCCCAACCATGAGCATCTGATTGTAACCTGAAAACCCGTCTGCAAATGAATATATAGCAGATAGAGCTGCACTATCAACCAGAACATCTATGTGCGGTAGAGGAAAATCATCTTTCGGGCAAGCCTTGTTGAGATCTCTGTAATCCACACACATTCTGACTTTCCCGTCTTTCTTCGGTACTGGCACAATATTTTCTAGCCACTTAGGATACTTCACTACTTCCAGGAACCCCACATCTATCTATTTCTTAACCTCTTATCTGACTTTCTCAGCCCACCCAGGTCTCATCCGTCGGAGTTTCTGTTTCACTGGCCTCATATTCGAATAAGTGGGTATTGTGTGCTGGGCAATGTTTCTGTCTACCCCAGGCATGTCCTCATAGGACCAAGCAAACACTTTGGCATATCTGACCAATACTTCTTCTAATTTCTCCCTCTCCCCGGAGGTAACTTCACTTGCAATCAGAATTTCCTTGGGGTTCTCAGATGTACCCAAGTTAAATGCATTAATTCTGGCTGAACTGATATAAAATATGCTTGTTTCATATAGAACAAATATAAATGACTCAGGCAAGTAAGCAAAAGAAATGTCTTTATTATTGGATAATGCGGAAGTACATTCAAACAAATCAGGAAGGTAAATGCCTTCATCATCTATAGACACTTCTTCCTCTACAACCAGGTTCTCTCCAGGCTTTAGATCCTCTTCAAGAGTCAGACTCTCCAACTTCATCAGTTCTTCTTCCCAATTCTCTGCTTCTTCCCCAACTTCTTTGGTCAGCATCTTCTTGCTCAGCATCTCTTGGAAGATCTCAAAACCAGGTACCACAATCCTGTTAACTTCTATCGGTTCGGGCTCACCCTGATACCCTGAAGCCTTCACAAAACAATCTGCCAGTTTCAACCCTTTCTTTTTAACCTTCAGCTTTTCCTCGTCAGATGTGTACCTCAAACCCTTCCGAGTAGTCTGTCCTCTGAAATCTGGCAATTTTGAACCTTCACCCGGCTCAAACTTCATTTTTTTCATGATCCTAGCCACCCTAGGATCCACCCATTCCTCAAAAGTTGCCGACACTTGGAACCTCATGAAAGGTTGTATTTCCAAAGCAGCCACAGCGTTGTCTACCTCAGCTCGGATGTGTGACAATCTCTCCCCCATATGGGAACTTAATCATCTGATGCAGAGTGGAGGGCACGCCCTCCAAGCTTATGAAACCAAGGCCTTCCCAACAACAAGGCAAAAATGGCTGGGATATCCAGCACTGTGAACTCAACTTCGTCCCCAATAGGACCAACCTTGACCGCTACTACAAATGTACCATCAACTCCTCGCTTACTATCATCATAAGCCTTGATAGTCATACTAGAGAGATCCAAATCTGTTGCTTTCATACCCAGCTTTGCCAAAATCTTCAATGGGCACACATTAATGGATGAGCCGTCATCCACCATCACACAAGAGGTCTTTTTACCCCTTACTTCAGCCCTGATAAACAAAGGTCTATTATGGTTTATCCCCTCAGCTGGGAGTTCTTCCTCACAAAAAATGATTGCCTGCAAAGTCTCCTTTTGCACTGACCCAACAAACATTGCGGGGTTGGCATCCTCCGTTACTACTATCTTGCTCAAGGCCTCAACCATGGCCCGCATGTGCTCCTGAGATGCACACAACAGATCCCAGATACTCACTTATGCTCGGGTTTTCCTCAACTGCTGCAGCACTACATCTCCCTCGGTACCTTCTGTGTTCTCAGCCACTTCTCTACCCTATGATAACACTTTTTTACCCTTATCAGTCATATCATTGTAGAAACGCCCGCTGCGTGTCATACCCCTCACTTCTTCTCATCACTACTACAGAAGTCTGCCCAGAAACTCTTCCCATGTTCGGTTTCATCTTCGCTGTTACTATCACAAATCCCAAGGCAAACGGCTTGGAGATCAAAGGATTTGAGGACAAGGTTCTCGGGTAGGCCAGAGTTTATCATATTGGTTGGTGGCGGGACAGAGTGGTAATTTGGTAAAGGGTTCTGGTGGTGTGTTGGGGTGTTCTGTTTCAGGTCGGGTATCTTTTGGAGTCTATAAGGTCTTGGATTTCATGGCGGGAGTAGGGCACAATTGTCGGTATCATGGCCTTTCTGTTGGTGGAATTGGCAATATTGGTTTAGGTTGAGATGTGGTGGTGGAGGATTTGGGAGTGGTTTGGTTTCTAAAGGTTTTAGGAGTCTTTGTCTCTTCAATTTCTCCAATACCTTGGACAAAGGTCTACCCAAGTTGGAGAATCTCCGGTTTCGGATAGCAGCAATCTCAGCAGAAACGGGCTTTGTTCCCGATGTCCCCCCAATGGGCCTCCTGTTCAGACCATAGAATTTTCTATTCTCGGCCTCTTCTTCCTCAATATCCATGACAGTTTCCCTCAACTGTCGAAAATCAGTAATCATGGAGGTCATCCTCCTCAGTTTCCCATAGATGGAGGGCTTGGTGCCCTTGATAATCATTTTTATCTGGTCATTCTCTGAGGGCCTGGTCTGCATCTTTAAGAGCTGGCTTCTCCAGCGGTCCACATACTCCTTGAAACTCTCTTCCGTTTCTGCTGGTGTTCTCCAAATCTCGGAGTGACAGATCTATCTCCAAGTCCGTGACATACTGTTTCAGGAATGCATCAGCCAATTCCCTACAATCTTCCCTTACTTTCTTCTCAAGGCTGTGATACCATACCACCGGTGCCCCCTCGAGTGACATTTCAAACATCTTTTGTACATGTCGCTTCGTCAAACCCACGGAACTCATAACTGATACATACTGACGGAGATGAACCCTTGGATCCCCATTCCCGTTGAACTTAGCCATATCCAGCATCTTGAACTGAGCAGGCAACTGTTCTTCGAAGGTCATTGCCTCATAATCTAACAACTCTTCATGCTTACCCTTCATTTTGCGGGTAACTGTTTCAACCTGATCCCGAAGCTTCTGAAATTCTGCCTGAGACCCCATCACTTTTCCTGTTGCATATTCTGCCATGTCATCGTCAAAAGTGGGGATATCATCCCCCAACCCATTCGGAGGCTCCTCGCGCCTCACATTCTCAGAACTACCCCCAGCACGGGGTACAGCCATACCAGCCATAGCAGTAGTCAATGCCTGCAACTGTTCAGTAATTTTGGTGAGACCATTTTCCAACTGATCTATCCTGGATACCTCGCTATCGGATGTACTCATATCTTTTACCAGTCTTTTAGTGAGTCTTCCATCTTCCCTAACCCAACGGGACTCTATGATATCTTTTTGACATAGAGGGTGTTAACATGATATATGTATGCATGAGATGAAGGAGATGCATGCGATACAAGGAATATATCAACTCATTAAAATTTTCACAAAAATCGGCCCATCATCATTATAGAAGCTTTTGGGCTAACTGTCATAGGAGTGAACTCGCCCCAGTTTAAATGGCCCAACAAGTTCACATCTCATGGCAAGAAGTCCAACCGTATCCAAATGATAATGTTCATAAACACAAACATATAATGGCCCATTGGCGTTTTGGAAGCTTTTGGCCCGATCACCATAAGATATGTTCTTGTCCCAGTTTAAATGGCCCCACAAGCCCATATCCCATGATAAAAGGTCCGAATGGATCCAAACGACAATGTTCCCAAACACGAGCATACAAAAATAATTTCTACAGAGTGGCCCATCAATATTTCAGAATATTTTGGCCCAATTGTCATAGGATACGAACTCGTCCCAGTTTAAATGGCCCAACAAGTTCGCATTTCTGACAAGAAGTCCAACTGCATCCAAATGAGGATGGTCCACAAGCACAAGGAAATAGTTGCTATAGGCCATACAATCCCGGTCTACGTGTGGGTTTGCGGGAGTGTAGTCAAAGACTCTCGCTGGCGAAGGATTACCCACAACTAGGTCTCCCCACTCAAGGGTTCGAGCGACCAAGTGAGCGTACCTTTTTTATACCTTACAGTACGTGCCAACGAGTTATGGTGCGTGACTGACTGTCAAATGGATTTCATGTTGTAGATTCCCCAGAGGGAGGGTGGAGCGAGGCTCTCTTAAGTACCATAGCCTCTTAGGCTCTTATCGCTTGGTGACAGGAATAAACAACGAGTCCTCCAAATTAGTCCATCACAATAGGCCATAAGTAAGTGATTATCTAGGTGCCTTCACAGCTTTTCCTTATAGAAATGTAGTGAATGAGGGAAGACACCAAACCATTACCTAGCCTTAAAAGTGCCTTTGATTAAACCCTTTTTAACCCACAGTAGACACGGTTAATTAAAGCACAAATCATAATATTACAAGACATTATTTCGGGGCCGATTCTCTATCCCCAGTGGAGTCGCCAGACTGTGGGACACAGAAACTGGGCGACACATGTTGTCCCGGGCTCGCAGCCCAGTTAGGAGTACGGAGTAGCCCGCGGGGGACTAAACCGGAGAATAATGGAGTCGCCACCCGGTGTGAACCGGGAAAATGAGATTTAAGGCCGCACTCACCCCTCGCAAGGGAAGACCTCAAACCGTTGGGTTCGGAATGGTCCCTTACTTATGCCACTTATAATGAAATGATTTATGCAATAATCTAACCAAGCCTAAGCAACATATTTCCAAGGATGATTTATCCCTAAGTTCGCATGCATACATCAACAAATTCATCTAAATTTACATGTTACATATATCCGAATTTGCATACATCATATTTGCATGTAATCTATGTCTCAATTTGCATACAGATAAATTGACATACGGAAAGCATACAATTTCACATTGGTAGACACAGAAGCGCGAACAAATAACATTCATACAAGCATGCATATTAAGGAAAGACAATTAAGCACATTACGGAAATAGATACCTAAAGCGGTACTACAAATGCATAAGGTAAAAAAAAGACAACTATATGCTAAAATAGACATGTCGTGATGTGATGAAAATGACTCAGTGCAGTGGGTGCGCGTTCGTGTAGCGTTCGAGAACGCGTTCGAACGGTAAACAGAAGGTTCACGTTCATGTAGCGTTCGAGAACACGTTCGAACGGAACCAAACCTGATGCATGATAAAACAAAGAAAGTGCGTGCGCGTTCGCGTAGCGTTCGAGAACACGTTCGAACGGTAAACAGAAGGTTCACGTTCGTATAGCGTTCGAGAACGCGTTCGAACGGAACCAGACCTGATGCATGATGAAACCAAGAAAATACGTGTGCGTTCGCATAGCGTTCGAGAACGCGTTCGAACGATAAACAGAAGGTTCGCGTTCGTATAGCGTTCGAGAACGCGTTCGGACGGAACCAGACCGGATGCATACAACACATACATAAACAAACAAATCCATAATGTAGGACCTCACGTATCCGATTGAACTCATCTCGCATCCAATCGAATATACACTATCCGGCATGGTAAAGCATCGTGGTAAAGGATTTTAACCTCTCAAAATATAGGACCTTTAATCGCACTTACTAAGCCCATGCGCAAACAACACAATACATATATAAAGAATTGAAGACAACGATATCGGACTTCGTGTATCCGATTGAATATATCTCACATCCAATCAAATATACATTATCCAGCGCGGTAAAGTATCGTGGTAAAGGATTTTAACCTCTCAAAATAGAGGACCTTTAATCGCACTTACTAAGCCCATGCGCTTTATCTCACAATGCATATAAGAAATAAAAGAAACAATATCTGACTTCGTATACCCATTGAACACATCTTACATTCAACCGAATATACATCAACCGGCGCGGCAAAGCATCGTGGTAAAGGGTTTTAACCCCTCAAAATAGGGGACATTTAATCCGACTTACTAAACCCATGCGCTCGATCACATCATTACGCAAACAAATAACATGCAGAAATTAAATAACGAATAATAAACACATCAAAACAACAGAAAACGAAATATGCGCTGTTTACTCAAGTGGTACGTGGAGTTGTATCCCGAGTACAGATCATACTACCGTCCATTCGGAATCGGCTATGAAATTTATGTCCGAGTTTCCATCCTATATACCACAAAAGGCGACATATTTTCCATTTTATTCAAAGCCACAACATGCATCCACAAATGACTCTCATGCGAATAGAATTCAATAAACAATTAAAAGACGAATATAAACTAATAAAAATGTGCCCTAAGGTCTAACCTTTTATGTCGACTCTCGGAAGTACGGTGCACGGTCGTCGGAAAAGGGGGGATGCTCCGCAATTCCTCCGGTTCACAGGTTCACGCCTTTCCTCGCTGTTCCACTGCTCAAGCTACTGTTTTGACTCCGATTTGCTGCTGTTTCTCGCTGCTCTTTCGGTGACATTTTCTGGTCGCTATTTTGGTCTCGATTTTGGCACTGTTTTTACGGTTAAAGGGCTGCTGTTTAGATGGTGTTAAGGGCTGTATGGGGTTACTGTTTTTGGTGTTTTGTTGGTGATTATGGGCTGTTTTGAGTGTGATTTCGGTGGCTAGTGTTTATGTGTCTCGGCTGTGTGTTTGATTTGTGAGGGTTGTGTATGTGAGTTTGGTTGTGTCAATGAGCTTGGGTGTTTCTTGTGTGAATGAATTAGGGGTTAAGATGTGTGGTGAATGGTTCTTTTTATAGGCAAATGGGGTAGGGCTACTCCTTGCTTGACAAGGAAAGGATTTGGCATTAAAGGTGAGATATGATTTGGTTTCAAACAAGGAAAACATATATTTTAATTGGGGACAAGATTTGGCTAATTAGGAAGTTGAAATATTTAATTTGTGTTGATTAGGCATACAATATTATAAGTTAGGAATAATATATTTTTAATTAGGAATAATATTGGTTGATTGATTTTAATTAGGCATGATTTTATTTAATGTTTTATTTAATTTGGTATATGATTTAATTAATATTTCATTTAATTCAGTATATGATTTAATTAATATTTTAATAGGCTTTGGTGGGCTAATTGGGCTTGGGTGTGAGGCTAGCAGTAAAATCAGAAATACCGACATTGTTAACGCCTTTTCGAACGCTACACGAACGCCCGCAATCTGTTTGACGTTCGAACGTGGTAACGAACGCAGCACGAACGAAAACAGTGAACTTGTGAAATGAATCTGATGACATGTCTATTCTGAATTTCCCCTTCCGACGTCCGTTTCCCGTGACTTCTGTGACTTAAAAGGTAGTGCCTCCAAATGAGACTCATCATAGGGACTTATATGCAAAAATGCAGTGCCTACAATGGGGTCGGAGCATCTCCCCAATGGCCGACTCATAATTGGTCCGGGGAGGTAACATTCCATCGGAGCCAAGTATTCTGCTACCTTGGGGTCGGGTTATGTCCCACCGAGAGGCTTGTCATCGACATGGGGTCGGATCATCTCCCCCATGACCGGCTCGCAATTGGTCCAAGGAGGTAACATTCCCTCGGAGCCAAGTGTTCCACTACCTCGGGGTCGGGTTACGTCCCACCGATAGGCTTATCATCGGCATGGGGTCAGATCATTTCCCCCATGGCCGGATTCCTATTGGTCCGGGGAGGTAACATTCCCTCGGAGCCAAATATTCTGCTACATCAGGGTCGGGTTACGTCCCACTGAGAGGCTTATCATCTGCATGGGGTCAAATCATTTCCCCCATGGCCGGATTTCTATTGGTCCGGGGAGGTAACATTCCCTCGGAGCCAAGTGTTCCACTACCTCGGGGTCGGGTTACGTCCCACCGAGAGGCTGATCATCGGTATGAGGTCGGAGCATCTCCCATATGGCCGGCTCGTAATTGGTCAGGGGAGGTAACATTCACTCGGAGCCAAGTATTCTGCTACCTCGGGGTCGGGTTACGTCCCACCGAGAGGCTTGTCATTGGCATGAGGTCGGAGCATCTCTCTCATGACCGGGTCGCAATTGGTCCAGAGAGGTAACATTCCCTCGAAGCCAAGTGTTCCATTACCTCGGGGTCGGGTTACGTACCACCGAGAGGCTTATCATCGGCATGAGGTCGGATCATTTCCCCCATGGCGGGATTCATATTGGTCCAGGGAGGTAACATTCCCTCGGAGCCAAGTATTCTGCTACCTCGGGGTCGTGTTACGTCCCACCGAGAGGCTTATCATCTGCATGAGGACAGATCATTTCCCACATGGCCGGATTCCTATTGGTCCGGGGAGGTAACATGCCCTCGGAGCCAAGTGTTTTGTTGCCTCGGGGTCGGGTTACTTTCCACCGAGCGGGCCATCATTGGCTCGGGAACGGAGCAGTCCCCTCATGGCCGAATTCAAATTGATCGGGATCAAAACTTCCACTCACAGTCAGAGTGTGAAGAAAGAGTTAACAAGTCAAAAATGGAAATCATGCTAAATATGGAAGACATAGAATAAATCATTTAGGGATGTGCACCACGTGTCACTCTTAAGCTCCATGTGCTCAGATTGCGATGAACGGCTGAGATTGGAAACCTCTCGGTAGCCCCTTGGATGGTTGATTGTTTTGATTTTTGGCGGGAGGATCACGGATGCTTGACAAGTGTCGCGTCCAGACTAAACCCTAGAAGTGATTTGATGGGCATTTAAGAGGTTATGATGGTTTACGATTTCCGAGGGACGGCTATCAGAAGGATAAATGAGGTATTTGCTTCAAGTCAAAGAATTATTTGGATGGACATCAGAATCCTCGGTGACCGAGCACATGAAGATGCTGAGGACGACTTGATTGGTAGCCGAGGCGATTTTCTCTATGGCTCCGGGAGCCGACCACCAACTGGTTGATTAGCACACTTCCTACTTTGTAGTTCCCGGTACCAACTCGTACACTCGTTGAAACCGAGAACTAGGGGACATATGTTGATAGTGTTTTTGTGACAAAGTATTTGAACAATACGGCAATGGCAGAGAGAGAATTTCTCCTTTGAGGAGGACGAATGATCTGAATGTATAAGTCACTCTTCGACCAGGAATAGAGGTCGGACCCGACTCCCCGAATCTGACCGACCAGAGGACACAATATGGTGCAGGCTTCAGAGACCGACAACATCAGAGCCGAGACCGACCAATTTAGCCCGGTAGCTCGGATCGGCAATATCTTTCTTTTTGAGTCGTGAGAATGAGCTCGGACATTTCAGGTCAGGTCGGAAGTAGTTGGCATAGCACGGCTCGTTGTCTGGCCATCCTCATGACACCCGACGTGTAATCGAGACTATTTGGACTTTTCCCTCTGACATGTACCACCGTATGAGAGATCTTTACAGGCTGGCATCATAATGGTGAAGTGTGGCAGTGTAGAAAACATAGTGATGTGACAAGGAGTCATATGGCAGGTTCGCTTTCGGCGAGGCAGTTGGGGCAGAGAGCCCGTCAATCAGCCGGAGATTCACGTGGCTGACGTCATAAAGATATGAGAATAATGTTTCATTTTCCTTAGTATATAAAGGGAGGGTAGTCTCATTTGTATATGGGTGGTTAGAAAAAATCTCATAAAAAAGCACTACTTGTAAAACACCATAAAGAGAACTGCTCTGCAACCTTAGAGAAAACAGGTCGGTCGAGGCCGATTTGGTAATAAAATTGACACCCCACTTTGTTCCTGTGGACGTAGGCTGGGTTATCCCGCCGAAGCACGTAAAACCCTCTTGTCGATCTTGTGTGTTTATTTTACCTTCTGCTAAGTTTGCCTTTGATTCCCCGTAACCAAACAAATTCACGGTTGAATGTCCTGGGAGCACTATCCTGATATTGCCCCTTGAACTAAAATCACCCGTCAACAGTAACATTGAAGTAATTTGAGATTTTATCTAATCTATTTATGTCTGGATCGGAAAATTTAACGGTGAAATTTCTTACACTTCCAAAAAAAAAAAAAAAAAATCTACATCGTAACACATACAACATTGTATTAGCATATTTTACAAATATCATGTTTCTGAATATAATTTTGTATTATTTTGATACATCGAAATTTCCGATATGCCTATTCTTCAAACAATAACTTATTTATCTACTCTGTCAGTTCAATGTGTTACTTTTGCTCTTGCCTATGCTAGTGGTTGATATTCTTCATAATAACAAGGGATAAATACCAAATAAATTAGATATAAAAGTGACAAAAATACCAAATAAATGGTTTGTAGTTTGGTTTTCATCATAGTTTCCAAAATTTTGATATTAACAAATATTTAATAAATTTAAAGGGTTCAACATTAAAAATATCTAAAATAGTTAAAAGCAGTGATTAAAAATCCGGACCATAAGGTCGGAGTGGTTGAACAGAAATCCGGTTTAAAATCCGGTCGAGTGACCTCCACAAAATCGGTTGGAGTTGAACCAGTGAAAAACATGATGAACCGGCCGATTTAACCACTGAATTGGTGACGGGGTCTGAGTTCGATGGATTTTTGTTATTAATTTTAATTTTAAAAATAATTAAAATATAATTAAAATAATGATTTAAATCAACCTCATTTAAATCATGATCAAGATCAATGATAAACATACTCTCTATTTTTCCGAAAGTTTTTCCTCCTCTGTTGGAGTACGCAGATGAGATCGATGGACTGATCCGAAATTTAAAAGACTCGTTAAAAGATAAGTGCACCTCCTTAGATGGAAAATTACAGTCAAATCCAATAAAGAAATAATAAAGGAAAAACTCACCTTAAGGCTCATGTACTCTCAATGTTTTTTACATTACACCCATGTACTAAATTTTCTACACATTGCACCCTTGTACTCTCGATGTTTTTTACATTGCACCCCAGTACTAAATTTTCTACACATTGCACCCATGCACTCTAAAAAAATTGACATTCCATCCTTATTTTAACGGCAAGTTAACAGAGTTGAGAAATATTCTGACATCACCCACCCTTATTTCGGATTGGACCGAGCAAATTTTTTTACTTTGAAGTTATGCCAAGGCGCATAACTATATGTTAGGGCGCATAAATATTCTGCTTCTTCTGATACATTCAAAAATCCAACTAATTTATTGCAAAAATTAGATCAAAACTACGATCTTGGAGTGTTATTAATGAACAACAAAAAACAAATAAAGATGAAATCATCGAGCAGCTAAAATACAACAAACAAGCAAACAACCAAAATTTCATATTACCAAATCAAAACATCATATAACAGAGACAAAAACAACACATAAAAAATAAGACAAGATCAAAAATACCCAGATCAACAAACAACAAAAGAAATAACAAAATGATGAAGATCCAATGAATCATAACAAAATTTAACCTGATTAGAGAGAGAGAGAGAGAGATGAAGAGGTATCTGAAAGAAGGTGATCTATATGTGTGTGAAAGTGATTATGGATTATGGAAAAAAAAAAAACAAAAACAAAAAAAAAATATATAGACGAGCTGGCAATAAAGATACTGGGAAAATGGTGAAATGTCAATTTTTTGATTCATGATTCTTCTCAATTAACAGAGCGTGTATTACACGCTAACGGATTCTGTGAAATAAGGGTGGAATGTCAATTTTTTGAGAGTGCAGGGATACAATGTGTAGAAAATTTAGTACAGTGGTACAATGTAAAAAATATTGAGAATACATGAATGCAATGTGTAGAAAATTTAGTACAGTATTATAATGTAAAAAATATTGAGAGTACATGGACCTCAAGATGAATTTTTCCAATAATAAATTCCATCGAGGTCCACTACCTCGTCCTCTTCATCTCACGCAAAACAAAATAACCGTCGAATCAGATCATCCAGTACAAAGCCGACGAAAATCGTTAGCCCGCTAATCTTCAGTGACTGATGACGACCCCCCCCCCCCCCCCCCCCCCACTCTCTCTCTCACTCTTATCCCGCCACGTGTCCTTCCAATCTTCCATTTCCTCCCGATAATACAATCCCTCCGCGCTCATATATATCCGCTACCAGCTCTCACTCCCTCGAACCGAGCGCTTACCAATTTTATTTATTTATCTTGAAATTCTTTTGTTTTTAAAACGACAGCGTTCTAGCTTCTTAGTTCTTAGCCGTCGAACGAAAATGGATCACTCGGCGGACGCACACCGTACGGATTTGATGACTATTACTCGTTACGTGCTGAACGAGCAATCCAAGCACCCGGAGTCACGTGGCGACTTCGCTATATTGCTCAATCACATTGTTCTTGGCTGCAAGTTCGTTTGTTCTGCTGTTAACAAGGTCACTTTTTTTTTCCCGTTTTGTTTTGTCATTTTTAACGGTTTTGTTTTCGGAAATTCGGACGAAACTCAGTTTTATAAATTAATTTTAGAGGAGAATGAATGTGTAATTAGAGTTGTTTTTGAGTTTGAGGATATGTTTGGTATTGACGTGCTATTATCGGATGAAATCACTGGCTATTAAGTGTGCCAGTATATAAACGAGTTCTAAAATTCGTGTTTATCAAACACTTGTTAAACTGAAGCATTTGCATTATTTTGAATCCTTTGTGGCTTTAGGTTCCTTATTTATAGTGTTTTTATATTTTGCAGGCGGGTCTTGCCAAGCTCATTGGACTTGCTGGAGAAACTAATGTTCAGGCAAGTAATTGATGGATTTTTATCTTTTGATGTTGTCAAAGGCGGTAGGCGTTTAGGTATTTCAAGTTCCGCCTTTGACCAATCAAAAGGTGGGTTGATTAGTCAAACACACAAAATTTTATCTAATATATAAAGAGTCATAACTTAAAATATCTAAGTGCCATCTATAGTCGCCTAAGCACTTTAACAGCATAGCTTTTGTTTGTCTATTTGTTTATATGTGTTCATTAACGTGGGTTTATTTGCCTATATGTTGACTAAAGGGTGAAGAGCAAAAGAAATTAGATGTTCTCTCTAACGATGTTTTTGTCAAAGCTTTGGTTAGCAGTGGCCGAACGGTAAGTGTCCTTGTATTTCTCTGTATAATTTATTGAAACCAATTATGTTCTTGTCTGATAACTTTTATACCCTGCCAGTGCATCCTTGTCTCCGAAGAAGACGTAGAGGCAACATTTGTGGAGCTCTCTAAACGTGGAAAGTGTGTCCCATTGTTCTATGTTCTCTTGTTCTTATATCTGTTTTTAAATGGCGAATTTCTATATTCTACACTCCTTTTAATTACATACCTGGTTTGAATTTGATTTGTTCTGATGGTACAGGTACTGCGTTGTTTTTGATCCGTTGGATGGGTCTTCTAATATTGACTGTGGTGTTTCCATTGGAACGGTTTGAAAACTTATTCAAGAATAGTCTGTGTTATGTTGTTTTATCAAAATTCTGTACTGACATATTTTTTTAAATGACTATTTATTCCAGCATAAATATATTGCAGTGATCAATTGATTTGTTCGCTTTCATCTAGATTTTTGGGATTTATATGATGAAAGATGGCCATGAACCAACTCTAGATGACGTTTTGCAACCTGGCAAGAATATGTTGGCAGCTGGCTATTGCATGTATGGGAGTTCTTGCACGGTATGAAAGGATCACCTTCTTTAGAATTGTAATTGTTGTTCACTGAATCTTATACTAGGAAATAAAAGAATTAATTCCCATTGATAGGCAAGTTCAACTAAATTACTTTTCTCATAGTTGTCTTGATTTAACTTTTGAAGTGTCTTTTTATGAGGCGCTCTTTGACTGCAATATGTTTGGTTGGATTGGATCAGAGTATTTTTCCCCTTTTTTTCTTCTCATTATATGATTGCACTAATTTAAGTATATCATTGTCCTGCAGCTTGTGTTAAGCACTGGGAGTGGTATCAATGGGTTCACCCTGGATCCGTCTCTTGGGGAGTTCATACTAACTCACCCAGATATCAAGGTATATCTATACTGATCAACCAGAAAAAAAAACTTAGCTGTTTTTTCTTTGCTCTAGCTTGGCTGCTTACACGTGAAGACTAAATGTGCAATATTTTGGTTTTGAATTAGTTGAATTACTGAGCATTAACAATTTTCTTCTTCTTTATCATCTTTTTCTCCCCCTCCTTTGAATAGTTATCGTAAGGATGTGATCCATGCTAGGTTACAAATTTGTAAATTTCTACACATCCTCTGTATTTCCCTGTACATGCAGGTGCATTTTGAAAAAAATAATTCATTTTCTTCTTTATTCCACTGCTTGTGAATAAACACTCCAGATTCCAAATTTATTGAGGTGAAAAGTGTACATGCATCCTCCGTATTGCCCTGTACATGCAGGAGCATTTTGAAAAATTAATTCATTTTCTTCTTTTTTCCACAGCTTGTGAATAAACACTCCAGATTACAAATTTATTGAGGTGAAAAGTTATATGCATGAATTTTTGACAGAACTAGCTTAGGCAATTATGATATGCCACTTGAAAAACTAGAGAGCAGCATTTTTTAAAATTGCATGTAAATTAGAAGGGATATCTATCATCTCCATTCACAAAGTCTGCTTTGTTTTGGATCCTCACCTTTTTTTTTACTTGTTTTATGACAGATTCCAAAGAAAGGAAGGATTTATTCAGTAAACGAAGGAAATGCTAAGAACTGGGATGGTCCAACAGCCAAGTATGAGTATTCATTTTAATAATCTCTTGTTTTTCTTCTTCTGGAACAGTTTCCTGACATCTCTTAACTTCAGGTATGTGGAAAGCTGCAAGTTCCCTCAAGATGGTTCATCACCGAAGTCTTTAAGATACATTGGAAGGTATCGTGGTTTCCTAATAACTGTATATTGAGGTGTCAGTGTTTAGCATTGTGACCAATTTGTCTCACTATTGAATCCTATGCTTCTGATCAGAAATCTCTGTGCTATATGCATGGATTTCCAGAAGCACAATAAACCATCAATGAAATTGTGTAAGTTGTGCGTTCATTTTATAAAGCATCTTTGGCGGAAATAGACAGTGCACATAGCTAGTTAGAATTTACTGTTGGAGATGAGTGTTGGCACTTCCAAAATCAAGCCCACCCCTTTGGTTATGAATTATGAAGCTTCAATGGATTATAACCAAAAGCAAATTCTTGCATGGTTGCGTTGTGTAATTTCACGACCTTTGTAATCACTACCACTCTCACACGTCTTAATATACAGTCACCTGTTTATTTTCTAATGGCAGTGGATTTATAAGTATTAAAAGTTCCTTTAGTACTATTATTTGGCTCCATTTCACAAATTCAATGTTGTCTAGCATTTTTCTTGTTTTTCTATTTGTCTTTAGTTACAAACTAGATTTTTTCCTTGAAATGTTTTGTAGTACCTATCTACTGTCTGACAATAGTCGAGATTTTATAGAGTTTCTGATGATTCCATGTGATAAACAGCATGGTAGCTGATGTCCACCGCACACTACTTTATGGAGGTATTTTTATGTACCCTGGTGATAGGAAGAGCCCCAGTGGCAAACTGCGGTATGTTATCTAAAGCTGTAAGGTCATTAACTCTGTTATTACAAAATTGTATATTGACTTTTAGAGTAGTTCCTTTGGTTTGTGTGGAATAGTGTTCTCTATGAAGTCTTCCCAATGTCTTTCTTGATGGAACAAGCTGGTGGTCAAGCTTTCACTGGCAAGCAACGGGTATGCACTTGTTAAATTTCTTGTATCCGGTTTACATCCCTGTTTATATTTGTCTATTGAGTTAGTTATTGAGACTCTTTCCTATTTTGGTTTAAAAGAAATCCCGGATAGTAAAATGTGAGAGGAAACAAAAAAAAACATTCTTCAACAAAATCATGGATGCCAATTGCTGCTCAAATGAAATTTGGTGCACTATGAATTGACTCAATTTCTTGTGCAGGCACTCGACTTGGTTCCGAAGAAGATTCATGAGCGTTCTCCGATATTTCTGGGCAGCTACGATGATGTTGAAGAAATCAAAGCACTCTATGCTGCTGAAGAGAAGAATGAATGAGCTCATCAGTTTAATCTTTAATGCTGCTTGCTTACATTTATTAGATTCCATTTCTGATCAACTTTCCATAACATGTTACATAACTCTCATTAAGGTTCCTCTGTGTATTTAGTTTCTTGTTGGATGAATAAAGTCCAAGCTATGTATCTTTGAATTTTCAATAATTGGAAAAAGAAACGAGAAAAAGCTTTGAATTGAAACCTCATGCTTGAAAAGAAACATCTAATAAGAAGTTCTTGAAAACACCAAATTAGATATTCCAAGTCTTAAAATCACTGCCTTTCAATTGAATCTTTTACAATTATTTTTTTTCTACGCAATAACTTTCTTACAGTCTTGTTAAATGCATATCTAATTTCTATATTTCACACGGTCATAATATTCATTTTCATTTAATTTTGGAAAAAGAAAATCAATCTCATTATTAAAACAAAATTGCAAGGGCTAACACTACTGGATACATAATTTGCCAGGGGCGCTATTGGAAAAGGCCACAGTATGTGTGTGTCTGAGCCTGTGCCCTGTAGAGAATCCGGG
The DNA here is from genome assembly GCA_019454045.1 of Zanthoxylum bungeanum. NCBI lineage: Eukaryota > Viridiplantae > Streptophyta > Magnoliopsida > Sapindales > Rutaceae > Zanthoxylum > Zanthoxylum bungeanum. The sequence continues at coordinate 236,205 of SKCR01001259.1, forward strand.
TCATCATCGCCGACCAAGGCCAACTCGTTGAAGTGAAGATGCACTTGCGGATGTGTTGATGGTGGTTTTCGGCCCCCAAGAAGTCAGAATCTCGAGGAATGATATAAAAGGGATTTCCATTTCCAAGATTTAGGGACCCGAGCTCAAGGAATAGGGACGTCCAACCCAATTAAGAGGTCGGGGTCGGTTCACGTTTGTCACCCGACCCGAGGTGTGAAGGAGTTAAGAGGGGCGAGGGGAGTTAAGGCATCGGGACCAACCCGACATGCTAGGGCGGTAAGGCAAGATGGATGATGTTTCGGTTCCCAACCTGATAGGGTGGGTCGAAGTGGTAACGGTATGATCAAGTCCAAATGACGTAAACCTTGTATGGGAACTCGCATTCTCCAAAAAGGTCTGATGTGACAGAAGCGGGCCACCAGCCTCTGGCATACGCTATCACATAGGAGCAATTGGAATACATGTTGTCATATGGGTTAAAACGTGTAGCAGAGGGTAAAGTAGCATGGTTTAATGAGATGTCAGGTGACAAAACTATTTTCAGCAGAGCAATTGGGGAAGAGAGCCCTCGCATTAATGGTAGATTCACGTGGCTGACGTCATGAGATTGATGCAACAGTAGAATTTGCCCTAGTATATAAGGTGATCGAGAATTCATTGTAAAGGGTTGACTAATTCTATTTCATTATTCACTTATAATAGAGAGCAAAAAACTTACGTGTAAGAGTGAGCTTGTAAGAGGTCGGTCAGACGAGCTCGAGAGATAGGCAGGTCGGTCATACTTGACCACGTAATAAAATCTTTTTTTTCCCTTGTGCCCGTGGACGTAGGTTGGATCCACTCCGCCGAACCGCGTTAAACCCTCTGTTTTGTCTGTGTGTTTTCTCATCTTTTGCTAAGTTTGCATTTAGTCCCCAAACCAAACAAATTCACAGTGGGGGAAAGATTGTTCGATGAGTGATTTTTCCGAATTACTCCTGGAACTAAAATCAGCCGTCAATAGTTGGCGCCGTCTGTGGAGAACAATACTAAAAGCAGCAAACGTACTCAGGCAATGGCAGAAGACGAAAAACATACATCTTCAAAGGCTTCGACGACAGAGTGGATGGAGAAAATGGAGGAAACTATGCGAAAAGAAAGGGAATAAGCTTGGAAGGAGAGAGAATCAACTCATGTCTTCATGAAGATCATGTTGGAGAAGTTGGAAGAGAAAACTGGCGAAAGAGGGGGAGCGGGCCCCAACCAAAAAAAGGAAGAGATAGCAATGGGAAAAATGGTTGTTAGAGCAGAATGAGTCTACGAGATGGTGAACATAGGAAGAGGAGTGCCCATAGAATGAGATCCGCAGTCGTCGCTGAGGCTGTACCTGCAGGAGAGCTGTGGGGAGAAGAGGAGGGCAGACAGACTCCAGAGCCTTCTAGTAACAGTCTGCGTTTTGCAGAGAGTGATCTGGAACGGTACCTCGAGGAAGGATAGGAAGTCCCCAGTTACGGAAGGTATCACACTCGGAATAGAGGACGCGGGGAGACCCGCGATCGAGAGCAGATCACCTCAGAGGACCAGATGAAGAGTTGGTTTCAGAAGGAGATGAGGAAATGGGAAGAAAATATAAAAGTGGAGACGGAGAGTGACCAAGACATGAGAACAACATCCCCTTTCACGAAAGAAATTTTGGCGATAGGATTTCCAAGGAGATTCACTATGCCCTCCATGGATGTTTACAAAGGCAGCACGGAACCCCAATTTCATGTTGAGAAGTTTATTTTGTTGATGGAAATCTAAGGGATGGCTGGAGAGGCCATCTGCAAGATGTTCCCTTTGACCTTGGACGCGTCCGCTAGCCTGTGGTTCAGGAACTTGACGCCGAGGAACATCGGCAATTTCGCCAAGGCCAACTCGTTATGCACTTGCAGATGAAAGACAGCAAGGGATGACCATGTCACCTGATTAAGGCCCAAGATCGGCAGCCGGTTAGGCTACAATTTTAATTTTAATGTATAATATTTTTTATCGATAAGTCTTATTTTATAAACTCGCTAATGTCTCTTAAATTTAGGATAACTCAAAACCGCGTTATAGAGTTGTTTAATGCAGCATGCTTCGCGAAGTCAATTCCACGAGTCTCTGTAACAGAATCAGTTAAAGTTGCTTATGGCTTCAGAGGGTCAATGGATCCCTCCGGCAAAAATTACCCCCATGGATTATCCACAGTTTTGTCGATTCGATTTTCCCCTGTATATGCCCAATTGTTGTATTTTAGTTCATACATTTTATTAAACGGAAATTGATATTCTTTTTCCTTCTAAATCCTTGTGAGATATATTTAATTTTCTCCAGTCTAGACAGTTGACACTGTTAATATTGTAATTCATGCGATATTTTTGGGCACAATTTTATACAAATTGAACACACAGTTCATATTTGAAATTGAGGAAAGCCGTGTTCATAATTCATAAACGATAACGAGAGTTGATCCATAAGTTTTTTTCATTGACAATATTCCAACGCTAATACAAATTCAAAGTCTGCTACATCACGAAGGTGAAACGGTTAAAATAGGTGGTTTCTTCATCGAGTGTGCAACTTGTTCTTCAATTTAAGCGGTCCTCAGAGGAGGAGAAACTAGAATAACTCCATCTCCTCTTACAAAGAGAAATGGAACAGTGCGCCTCGTAGTCTGAAATAAAACAAAGATTGGTAAGTTTATTGCCCAGAAAGAGAACAGATGAAACCATATTTACATAATTTTTCACTTTAACCAACAAAGACAGATTTCTCAAGAAAATATCACATTTATTTGCTCCTCTTGCAGATTTATAATACTTGAAATCGACAATTGTAAAAATATGAAAAAGTTTGGAAAATAATAGGTGTTTGGACCAATGCTAAAAGCCCTGACCTTCTCATTTTCAATCTTACAGCAATCACTGAGACCACAATTACAAAATAGTCTTGACACATGGTTTCTGATTTCTAGCAAACGTGATATCTTCTATAGCAGATGCTACTAAAATTTAAAATTCAATAAAAGAATTTCAAGTTTACAACATACCCGAACAATCTCTTCATAAGTTTCATCATCAATTTCCACCGTAGTAACAACTTCTTCGACATCCCCAAGAATCATATTTAAATGCTGATCGTATGCCTGCAAAGCCAGATTGTCACCAAAAGAAGCAAGGACAACTTGAGAACCATAAAGATGTTAGTAATTTATGCTTAATTACTAAATTGCAAGGGCTAACACTACTTAATTTATATTTTTCTTCCACATTGTTGTTCAAGACAATATTTCAAACAGGGTTTCTATAAATTCTATTTATGTTCATATTGGCAATTTCTATAACATATCAATAGCATCGACTGTTCAAAGCCCGCCAATTTTTTTCACCACAAATAGATGCATAAAACGGAAGTAACTATAACTTGTACCCTTATGCTCCTCTATTTAAGTGTTAACATATTCTCCTCTACGTAAATGTTAACGTTTTCTCCTCTAAGTAAATGTTAACATATCTGTGAAGAAATCAAGAAATAAACTCGAATGATCCCTCATAAATCTTAGAAGAAATTGCTCCAAACTTAAAATTCCATTAAACAAGTCCTTTAATTGCTCACGACACTACTTCATGACTCCTAAACAAGAATGCTCTTGCAGCAACCATCTTCGCAAAACATTAACCAAAGCAATATTTAACCTCCATCAAAAACAAATAAACATAGTTTGATTTTCATTCTTTTCACAATGTCATTAAAGTTATAAGTAGCCTATGTTATCACTGAAACCGCATTAAACACCAAGAAACAACTAATTATGCGGTGAATATCTTTTACACTATCTCTGTCCACAGTAACCTTTAATTTACTTCGGTGTTTCTTTTCCTCTATAAAAGCCTATGCCAATATATTTATGTTTTTTTTTTTAAAATCTTTTATTAGTTTTGTGCCTAAACCCTAATTTATTTTTCTTTGATAAGAAACTGAACTAAAACCCTAAATTGCTGAATATCCCAATTCAAAACACGAACCCTAGAATCAAGTAAACACCAAAACCCACATGCCAATGTACAAGAACAGCTAAACCCCTGAAATTAAGGGGAAAAAAAAAACTGAACAGTCCGAAAGTATAAGCGAATACGTTGTACGTATAAATTTGTTAAAAAAAAAAAGAAAAAAGAAAAAAAAGCAAATTGAAATAAATACATGGAGTTTGCCACGGAGTTCACGGTCGGACCGGAGCTTGACGTAGATGCGCTCGTCGAGACTGAGTCTTATGAGATCCAAAGGCTCCTTTACTGCACTTTCTTCTTCGCTTGCCATTCTTGCTCTCTCTTTCTCTCCTCGATCTTTTTGGCTCTTCACAGTTCACAGCAGCTACTAGTTAGTAGTCGCCTAATAAGAAGCTAAAATCCGAATTTTAGCTTGGTTACGCGCCCACCCGGAATTATAATGCTGGACTCTTTTGAGAGAAAATTAAACAATTTGGGGTTTTATATAATATTAATATTTTAGAGGGGTTTCTATTGCACTTTTAGTTTTTTTTTTTAAAACAGTTGATCGTCATCCTTATCGAAACAAACCCTTGAACTGAATTATTAAATATTAATCATTTGAAATTTAAGTAAGGGGCCTATTTGAAAACAAATTACAGACTATATGCGTACATGAAAGTTCGTAAGAAATTGGGGATACGAGTGTTATTATTTCATATAAAGACGTATTAAACAAACTAAACGCATACAAAGTAGGTACCAATCACTCTCTGTAGTCAGTTTTATGAGCTTGAAAGGAGATGTTTTTCGTTATCTTACGCCTTGGATTCTCTGCTTAATTTCTGGAGAGTTACATTTAGGCTAAAACTGTGCTCTTTTATGAGGCGATTTTGTACAGATAAGTAGTTCTATTCTACCTCCTGCTTCTTGATGAACAAATAAGTTTATTTTTTTTATTTATTTTGTTTTGAATTGTATTTTTTAGATAATCATTGGTGATTTTGGAGCTGTATTTTTGGTGGGTTTGTGAAATTTTCGAAATTTTTGTGCTCGAGTTTGTGAAATTTGTGATTAAGTATTGGAATATTTGAGCCCGGGTGGCTTGGTGGCAAAGTGTTTAGGACTTGGTTGTCAGATCTTGAGTTCAAATTCAGAATGTGTATTTTTTGTAACAACCTGGTCAGTCGAGGGTTTTACCTGCTACACTCCGAGTTGTGTGGTTTGGCGGCGGGTTTCCAACGTTCCAAAAAAAATATTTGATGCTATGAGATTACTTTTTGATTGTGTGTTAGTCTTTGAGTAGAGGTCAGTTTGATTAAGTGGAAAGCTTTGGAAGGGGATAAGAAGTAATGGGTATGCTTGGTTTTGATGTATGGTGTTCTAGGACCTTAGAAAAATTGATTAAGAAGAAGGTTTAGGTGCATGTGTAATAGGATTTTAGAGGAAATGAGTTGATGATTCTGATCTAAATTAGAGTGATCATATAATTTATCACAAGGAGGTATGGTTCCGGGTGGGGCCTCATTTGGGGGCATTGACTTGCAAGGAACAATGAGAGTTCACCATCAAGCTCAACACCATCCGCATGCCATGCTACATGATCACACTATTAATCCTTGTCAAGGATCTTCAGTTCATCCCTTGTTTCATGAGGGGTTTCCTCTCACAATTGGGACTATGCAAAGTTGTGACCAGACCGTTTCAATGACTGATTGTAATAAGGGGAAGAGAGGAAAAAACTCGGTGAGTGACGATGATGATCCAAGCTTTACTGAGGAGGGTGGGGATGGTCACAATGATACCGGTAAAGGGAATAAGAGATCGCTGTGGGAACGCATGAAGTGAGCTGATAAGATGGTGAAGCTTTTGATCACTGCCGTGTCTTATGTTGGCGAGGATTAGGTTTGGATTGTGGGGGTGGTGGAAGAAGGAAGTTTGCAGTTTTACAGGGAAAAAAAAAATTAGTGGAAAGCAATTTCAAAGGTCATGGCTGAGAGTGGTTTTCATGTTTCGCCACAGCAGTGTGAGGGATAAGTTCAATGACCTTAATAAAAGGTATAAGAAGCTTAATGATATGCTTGGCAGTGGCACTTCTTGCCAGATTGTTGAGAATCCTACACTTTTGGATGTTATAGAGTTCTTAACAGAAAAAGAGAAAGATGATGTTAAAAAAATAGTAAGCTCCAAACATTTGTTCTATGAAGAAATGTATACTATTGCGTCTGCCTCGTTATCTTGCATTGCAGCGTTCCCTACAGTTGGCTCTTAGAAATAGAGATGATCATGATGATGATGTTGTGAGGAGGCACCAACATGATCCTGATGAAGATGATCAAGATATGGGACAGATGTGTTAGCGACATATTCTCAAGATTGATGATGCAATAATAGAATACTTCGACGCGCATTAGCGGATTTTACAAAAAGATGTCGAAGCACATTGGTGATGAAGAGCAAATGGATGTGAATACTTGCACTTATTGAAGAAAATCTTGTGAGGTCTTAACTTAGGGCTCTCTTTGTAAGTCGGTTGTTAATTTAAGTCTATAACCTTATAGGACATATGCACATTTATTTAGATGCACAAGGTCATGTGCAAAATATTTTTAAATCTTCAAATCTTGCATTTTGGCACTGAAATCGGCATACCGATCCCCCATACTAGCATACCAGTGACCCTGCTCTGCTCTGAGCAATTTTGCATCGCCTCTAGAACCGGGTTACTCCATACCGGTCAGTGTGGAGTATGCACAGTTACTGAAACCACTCTAGAGCATATCGAAATTCATATCGGCCAAACTTCATATTTTTCATGCTCTCGGAAACCAGCATGATCCATACCGGTCAGTAATCCGATCTTGTTTGCGCTTACCGGTGTCAAACGATAATATTTTATAGCCCAGACCAGCATACCAGCCTCTGCAGACCGACATACCGGTCTCAGCGCAAACATAAGGGATTGCTTTCATTTTCTCTATAAATTAAGTCTCTATTTCGTCTTTGCCATCTTCTTGAACCTTCATACAATTTCTTTTAAGGCGAAAACAAAGAGTAAACAAAATCTTCTTTATCATACACTCTCATAATCAAGCTCATACATTACACCTTCATATCATTTGTATTGAGCTTAGTTTACTTGGACATTATTAATCTTCATTATCTTTTGTGAGGGCCCAAGTGGTATTTTAAACTTTATTATTCAAACACTTGAGGTTGTGAAATCCCTTTGTGAGTGAGAATACTCAAAATGATGAATTGTAAAGGTTTGTGAGTGAACCTAGGAACAAAACTCATTATAAAGGTTTAAAAGTGAACCTGAGGATAAAATTCTTATGTAAAGATTTGGAGTGAACTTAGGGGACAAAACTCTTGGTTGCAAGTGAGAAATGGAAAATTCGGTATAAGTTGTGGATTCAACTTAGTGGAAATCTTCAAGCGTGGCTTGGGGGAATGGACGTAGGCAAATAGTTGGCCGAACCACTATAAATACGATGTCAATTTTCTCTATCCCTAAATTCCTTTATATTATCGCAAGTTTATTTTATATTTGCATATTAGTAATATAGTGTAATTGAGAAATTGATTGATAAATTTAATTGGTAAAGCTACTAACTTAGTAGCGTAAAATCGATAAGAATTTTAATTCCGCAAATTTAGGTCATCACCCAATTCACCCCCTCTTGGGTATAGAGAGATTGTTTGTTGTGTGCTTATAGGTAATTTCAAGATGATCATGATGAGTTCGAGGATAATCATGCCTCAACGGGGATAACCGAGGAACATACGGTGTGGCAGGGTGCTCTATTAAAAAGCAGAGACAAGATTAGGGCCATGAAGATGTTTGTCTTGGCAATTCCGTGAATCTTCCATACTTTAACAAAAGCTCTTACCCTTTTCCACAAGTTGCACAAGCTGATATGGATCAAGTTTTGCCTGAAAGCACGAGAGCAGCTTGGTTACAGAAGCAGTGGATTGAAACTCGGTCACTTCAATTTGGAGAACAGAAGTTACAGATTCAAGTTGAGATGCTGGAACTGGAGAAACAGCGATTCAAGTGGCAGAGTTTTAGCAATAAAAGAGATCGAGAATTAGAAAAGTTAAGGATGGAAAATGAGAGGATGAAGCTTCAAAATGAGCTCATGGTATTAGAGTTGAAGCAAAAAGAAATGGGCACTGACTACATCTAATTGATTGGTTCCAAACTTTGTTAATAGCATCGGTGGGACTTGCATGCAATGCACTCATTTCTTTCTAGGTAAAATTTTTGTTCATGTTAATTGGAGTGGGGAAACTTGTACGAAATCTAAACTAGTCCTGCATATATTATACAGAAAAATAGGATTGTGACAATACCAGTGGATGGTTTTCATGTTTTTGCCTAAAGTGAAAAATTATGCCTTTGGTTGAAGAATTTCGTGGAAGAATATTTTTGTTTAATCTTGTTTTTGGCTTAATAATAATTAAAAGTTTGAATATTTAGTATCAGACTTTTGTTTGTTTTGTTTGGTTGAATTCAGTAGTATACCCTTTGTCATTTATTCATATTGTTGCATGTTTCATTGCTAGCTTAGAAACATTATCAATTCAATATTTTGTTTCTACTCACTGTCATATATTAGACAAGCCTTCATATCTATAGGTATTGACAACAAATATGTGGAGACTTCTTTATTAGCCGAAGGTCAAAGATTATGCACGAGTTATCATGTTACCATATGTGTTGCTTGTCACTTCCTTGAAGGTCTATTGTTGTAAGAATAGCAGATATTTATAACTCGAATTCTTGAGAGAATAGCTTTATTTTGCGGAACAGGTATTTATTGTGATCTTAATTATTCAAGTACAGTATCTGTTTGCCCTTGATGATATTAACCTATTGGCCTTTTCATTTGAATCCTCAGCAGGTGTAATTTGTATTTGCATCTTGTGCTTTAGTAAAAAAGGCATCTTATGCTTGAAAAGGTAATGGTAAGAGAACTGCTGTCTATAATGTGATTCTGATCTGGAGAAAGGTAAGAAAACGGATACTGGGATGTCGGCAGTCTTGGATATTTTAACTTGTTAGGACTGCTGTATTATAAGAAGTTAAAATGGGAAGAGTCGGTATCTGGGACCAGTATGTGTTGAAGTTGACGCGATTTCTCTGGATTCATTTGGATACTCTAAACTTAAAATTTGAATTTTTTTTTAGATTTGAGACCCTAAATTTTAGGTTAAGTTTTGAGGGACCGCCCAGCCAGCTTACTGTCCCAGGGCCACATCTTATTTTAGATGCTTCAACTCCAAACTTGGGGATCCTATTCGTTAATATGATAGGAGCTACTTCTTATTTTAACCTTTTTGTTTTGGCCATAACTGTTTGATAATTGCAGTTTTCTGTACAACTGTTTCATACAATCACTGAAGACGAGTGATATCTCTTGCTACAAACTTTTTTTTTTTGATAAGGTAAGTAGATTAACCAAAGAAAATCACAACAAAAGCAAAGGGGCATATCCCAGAAGGAACAAGCTAAAGATGACAGACCCTCCAAGCTAAACAACTAGAGTCAAATTGGCAAACAGCAAAACAAACAAAGGAAACTCAGAAAATATCATCGGACAAATGCCAAGAACGATGAAGTCATCTATTTTCATAAGATGATTTCACGTTCTTTAATAAACTAGCACGAGTCCGCACAGTAAAAATAATATCCCTCTGAAGCATACTGGGGGGCCGAGGAGGCTCATCATGAAGTCTAGCATTCATCTCTCTCCAAATAAAGTAGATAGCAGCTGCAAAGGAAATCCGAACAATCAAGTGACATAACGAACCCCTACAATATTGCTCCATCCAAGAGACTGTATGAGGCCAATCGAGAGAACTCCAAACAATATCACAATTTGCCAAGGTAGAAGACCAAACTTGAGAGTAAAGAGGGCACTAGAAAGAATGTGATCTACATCCTCTTCAGAATTACGACAAAAAACACATGTAGACTGATTCGAAATGCCAAAGCCTATCAATCTGTCATGAGTATACAAAGTCCATCAATCTGTCCTGAGTATACAAGCCACCTTAAATCGCTAACCAAAGAATGAAAGCATGTATTGGGACTGCCTTACGAAACCACGCGACTCGACTCCAGCTCACCCGAGGAGGTAACAAACTGCAACAAGTTATCAGTTCTTTTCATTCTGCAGAACTTTTAAATATTGTTTTGATTCAAATAACAGTTGATGATCACATCATAAGCAAATTTTAAATTCATGTGAATGTTAGAGGATCTTATCACTATCACATTAAATCCCTTGTTGTTTAATCCAATTATATGATTTTCTTTTATATGAATGAGATGGGTCGAGCGACAATGATATAACACTGCCACAGCAGTTTTTATGCGAGTTTTTGATAAATTTCAAAATTAGAATAGACCTATGTTTTAGACAAACTTTAGGGAAAAAAACAATCAAAGTTTCCTTCTTAATTATAGTGGTCCATTGAAATGAAAGTGCAGAAAAAAAAGAAGGTCACATAGCATCAGTGAAAAAATGTCATCTGTTGTCTCGGCAAGAATGAATGAACCATTCTAAGCAGTTTTTGGACCACTATTTTTCAGTTTTAGCTAACAGCTATAGCAGAAAAACCAGATCCAATCCGTAGGAAAAAATAGAAAATGCAAATATCTTATGGTACATAAGATCCGGCTCGGTTATTAATAGAGTGAATGAATCTATGCAGTATTGGTTAATTTATTGACAATAATTTATACCAGTTTAAATGAAATTGTTCCATTTTCTGATGATTCATGCATAGAAGTAGCATTGCTACTGCTAGAGCTGGCTTCTTTTGTACAGGATAAAATTTTGGCCTCTTTGGTTGTAGGACATAAACAAGGGAAAATGTATTTTACCCACTACCGGTTTCTATTTTATAAAAAAATTGGGGGTGTGGGTTACTTCAATCTCAAGATAGATTATACATAATGAAGAGAAAAATAAATATTTTGATAGTCTGATTGATTAGTTGTGACAGATTATTGATATTTCATTTTAAAATATTTGAACAATGATCAGTTTCGAGATGTAATTTAACTAGCGTCTTTTGAATTTATTATTAAGAGATTTCAAATAATTTTAACTTAAAGAAAATAAATTTTATATGATTTTAAACACTTTATGAACTCGGAAAGAGTCTCAAAGCAAAAAGCTTATCATGTTTGTTATCCATTTCTTCTCACATCAAAAGAAATGTGGCACAAGTAAGTAACTAAGGATAAAAAGGGGGCAAAAAAAATTGAAGTAGAAATGAGAAGGAAGGTGGGATTTTGTTTGTACTCTCCCTCTTCTCTCTTTTGTTTCAATCTTTATTTATGTAAGTTGTTGTTGCTTGAAAGACATGATTGGGGCCTCCACCTTTGTTATATTGCTTGCTCAATTCAACCTTCTTCTCCTTCTTTTTTTTTTTTTTTAATTAGTGCTTGGCTTTGGCTCTTTTGTGGTCCATTATTCTCTGTCCCTCTTTTCACTCAATAATGCTTTGCTTTGGTGGGCACTCTTGGTTTTATTAATCACCCTTGCCAATTAGTTTTATTACTTCTAAGACATTCGGAGTATCATGGTGTGATTACTAATTCATAATCAGAATGAATTGAAATCATAATCAGTTGAAATCGGAATGTGGTGAAATTGAAATCAGAATAAGTTGTTTACTTAAGTTGCAGAAATCGAAATTAGATTCAACAGTGTTCCATTACAGTGTTTTTTTTTATCTTGTAATCGAAATGGATTGTTAGAAATTATAAAAATGCCCTTAACTGAAATTATGTATTTTTCACTAACAAAATAAATAATTAGAAAATATGCTAATTTATTATAATATTGTGCATATGATTTTTTATTTTATTTTTTATCAAAATACAGTATTTTTTAAGAATAAATTATTTTTATTATTTTTATAATTTAATGAAAAAATAAATAACAAAATAAATTAGGGATTTTATTAGACAAAAAAGGATTTTAATTTTTTTTAAGGGGTGAATATGTCACATTTGGTAAGGAATCACAATCGCTCACATCTTTGATTCTCATTCTCTCTTCATTTTTAAACAAGTAAGCATAAGATTCATTATCATTACTCATTCCAAATCCATAATCAAATAAGTAAACACACCATTAATATTTTATATTAAGAACAGTAATGACATTACTCATTCTATGTTGTGAGATTCGTCTACTTCTACTTTTTTTTTTCTTTTTT